>MU223326.1:272821-286124 GCA_018584345.1 Thuja plicata
TATATATATATATATATATATACGTATGATGTTATTGGTGTCATTGCATGCTTCTTGTTGTTGTGTATATGGAGTTTCCTAATATTAACATTTCTAGCAAGCTTGAAACCATAAACAGGGAATATGCTTTAGCTAGATTATTGGTCCCATTGGGTAAAGAAATACATTCAAATGCTAAAACTATACCCCTATGATTGCGAAGACACATACCACATCCAAACTTGCCAGTGTTTTCTCATGCAGAGCCATCAAAATTTAACTTTAAATAATGATTATCAGGAGGAATCCATATAAATTTTGAATGATCTCCCTTCTATTTTCTACTATTTGGGATCATAAATGGAGGGGTTTTAATCAGATTCAATGACTTTAAAAAATTAGGATCCCAATTTATGAAGTTGTAATTGCAAATTTTATCTTTAACATGCGAATTAACCACCTCTGAAATGGATTGCTCCAGTTTTTTTTATAACAACTTCCACGAGTGAAACATAATTTCTAAATATTCTCTTGTTACTTTCCCACTAGATATCCCAAACAATCATAGCTTGTGCATAGAGAGAAACACATGAGAAGAAAGATCTGGAATGAAGAATGGGCTATGATTGGAAAAATCCCATGAATTGTTCAGAAATAACATGGAGATGTTCAATTTTCCCACCACATGTTGCCAGCAAGTTTGAGCAAAGGGGCATAATAATAGTAAGTGATCAACATTTTCAATTTTTGCCTCATATAACACACACTAAAAAGGTTGGGAAATATTGAATTTATGAAGGCGATCACTAGTCGTATTCATTTTCCTAATTGCTAGCCAAGAGAAACATCATGCCTTTGGTAGAATCACTTTGTTCCAACATAGGATATATACATGTTGTTTAGTCATGTTTTTCTCCATTAGAAAGAGGGTCTTATACCCACCTTCAATACTATAATCACCATTTTATGATGGGGCCCAAACTACATGTTTTCCCTCGCCAATTCTTTTCCTTTTTTGCGTATTTTGGAAGAACAAGAGTTTTATTTTGTTTTTTGTTTTTTGAGGAAAGAAGGAGCTTTATTTATTTGACAAACACAAACACGTGGTATTATTAATATTATAGATAAAATTACAAAAAATGTTGTGTTTCTGTTGTTCTACTGATTTTTTTATAACTAAATGTTTTCCATGACCAGTTTATTTTTTTTGTTAAGGTTGTCTATTTGGCGACCAACAAACATATCTACTAAGTTGTCTTTGCCTTTTAGTTTTAACGTGTTGTTGAACTTGGGCTATTTTTTCCTCTATTTTTTCCAATAGTGTTGGGTAAAGAATTTTCACATGCCATTTTGTCTTTGTTTTGATGGTATTATAATGACATGTATTTTAATATTTTCATGCATTAAGAAACTATTATTTGTTGTGATGGTGTTCATATTACATGTATTTTAAATTTTCTATGCATTTAGAAACTAGAATCCTAGACAACTCCTACTGAGGTGTCCCCACCAAAGTATGCAAAATAAATATACATTAATTAAAACTATGATGAAGTACCAATAATATGATAGGTTATAACATATATTGTTTTATACACTGTTTATTTCTTTGAGAACGCGAGCTTGGCATTTGTAATGTATTTGCTGCTATTGGATAAATGTTACCATGTTGTTCAGGGTGTAGATGCAATGAATCACCACTGAAATTCTATTTTTATAGCATGCTAGCTTGAAGATGTTGAGGTTTGAGATGTGAAACATTGTTTCTTGATAACACATTTGACATTGAACATAGCTTCTTAGCATAGTAAAATATGGTGAGGAACTATGGTATAAAATTTCAAGGCATGAAATTTTATAACTGTACATATATTTTATGAGTATATCTGTACAATAGAAGAACACCCACATGCCTTGGTTGTGATTGGTCTATGAAAGGTTTTTGTTTTCCTTTCCCAATTGAGATGTCATCCTAAGATTCAAAAAGACCAAGGTAATAATAAGTCTTCAACATAAATGCATGATTTTCGATCCTCAAGTAGGAATTGTGATGGAAAGGAAGAACATGTATATGGGTTTACCCACATAAGGACAATGGTTTCATTCATCTTTCTTTCAAGCACTCTTGGGTACTTTCCTTGGCCTCTAGGCTTGGGAATCCTATAGGGGTTGAACCAAAATTACGAAGGAAATATGGACACATAGAACAATAGGTTTGGGGACTTTTAGACTTATGTTAATTTCTTAGTAATGGTTCTTTTTACCCAATATTTCATTCCTATTCCAATTTGGTAACCTAATTACTAGATGTGTGACTACAGTAACCTAGTTTACATTATTCGATGATCTTGTTAATTTGTGCTCATTTCATGAAAAGATACATGTAAAGGAAAATAAATTTTTGCATCTAAAGATTACATGTATATATATGCCAAATAACTTGTATATACTATACAAGGAAAGGAGCTGAAAGATAAAATCATCTAGGCTCACACAGGCTGTGAGCATAGCCAACTTTCATAAGAATATGCAAGAGTACAAGCACACATAAGAGGCTGAATATAAATAATAAGGGTACCAGACATTGCCTAGGGTGATGAATTTTTGACGCGGGTATGAATCCAGTGTGCTCTTGTGTGATCCAGAACTTGGAAAGAAAAGAGAGATGGGGTTTAGATCAAAAATATCTAAGAAATGAATGGCATCCTATTACCGATCCTCATCTACAACTATGCATGTGTATAGTCAAGCCATACACTTCTAAAAGAAAAACCATGGTACAGGACATGTACACTCAGAAGAATGTTGTAGAAAGGAAAGAAGATACCATGTTTTTCTTCATGAAATTATCATAAATAATGCATGATGCCCTAGCCTAAAGCCCTCGATCTATCAAGACATTTCCTCATGAAACGATGATAACGGGGAGTACCACATAGTGAATATCAACAGCAAAACAAATAAACAGAGATCAAACACTTCACACAGTGCCTTGAAGGTAATAAAAATGATGCCCTAGCTCTAAAAGCTCGTGGGTCATCAAGCATTCGAAATGCAAAGATGTAAAAAATGCCAATATTAAACAGTGAACTCATAAACAATGCATGATGCCCTAGCTTGCAACCTGTGATCCATCAAGACATTTCCTCATTAAATGATCATAAACGAGGAGTACCACATAGTGAATATCAACAAAAAAACAAATAAAGAGGGATCAAAAACTTCACACAATGCCTTGAAGGTAATAGAAATGATTCCCTAGCTCTCAAATCTCGTGGGTCATCAAGCATTCCAAATGCAAAGATGTAAACAATGCCAGTATTAAACAATGAGCTCATAAAAAATGAATGATGCCCTAGCTTGTAGCCCGCGATCCATCAAGACATTTCCTCATGAAATGATCATAAACGAGGAGTACCACATAGTGAATATCAACAACAAAACAAATATAGAGAGATCAAATACTTCACATAATGTCTTGAAGGTAATAGCAGCAATTCCCTAGCTCTCAAATCTCATGAGTCATCAAGCATTCCAAATGCAAAGATGTAAACAAAATCAGTATTAACATTCATATTGTGCCATTAAATCAACAAATTCCATCAAAATGAAATTGAGTACGTTAATGAGAAGACAAAGCTCAAATGCCTACCTCAAGTCATGGCTGCCATATGCCAAGCAAAGAATCAAGCTCGAGCTTCACAATAGAAGAGCCCTCATTGCACATGCAGCTCAATCACCAAAATTAGAAATGAGCCTTTCTTTCTTTTCTTTTTTTTTTTAATAATCACGTAGTTGTCGCAATTATGATGGTAGCGTCTCTATTACGACAGCATCAGGGGAACTTAAAAAAAATACACAAAAATCACACACAAATGGTAGTGGCATCACAAATTTGTGTCAAAATTTGACCCTAAATGTTGTAGTGATAAACAAATCTGAGGCAAATTTGGTGTGTACAAGGAATACTACAATCTATCAGGCAATTCATTACCCAACTGGTAGACATGTGTCACCCATTCCAGAATCTACTACCTAAATATGTGATCTTTATATGGATGGAACAATGTGAGAAAGAATTTCAAACCTTCAAGGATTATCTATTGAAGTCCCCTATATTGGTATTACCCATTCAAGGTAGGCCACTCCTCTTATATATTGAGCAGTAATGGAGTCTGCACTAGGTTTTCTCTTGGCATAACACGATGACTAGGTGAAGGAAAGAGTTATTTACTACCTCAGCAGAACATTGGTGGGCTATGAGCTAAATTATTCAAAAATTGAAAAGTCATGTCTTGTACTTGTCTATGCTTTCCAAAAGTTAAGATAATACATGTTGAGTCATCAAGAAAAACTCATAGGACACATAGATCCATTGAAGTACTTGTTGAGTAAAGAAGCACTAACATGATGACTCCCAAAATGGTTCATGGTCTTAAATAAATTCAACATAGATTATGTAGATCGAAATGCTATCAAAGGGCATTTAATTGCAGATCAACTTGCAGAGGAACCAATAAAATATCATCAACCTATAATGTCTGACTTTCCAGATGAATCAATCCTCACAATACAACTAGTGACGGAGGTTTGGAAACTATTATTTGATGGACCATATACAAACCATGGTGCAAGAGTAGGAATAGTACTCATTAATCCACATAATTATGCAATTCCTAAGTCTTTTTGACTCAACTTTCCATGCATGAACAATATAGTTGAGTATGAATCTCTGGTCATCGATTGAAGACATCTATACAATGGAGGATAAAGAACCTAAGAGTCTATGGTGATTACCAATTACTCATCAATCAGGTTAACTCTGACTACATGAAAAAAGACAAAAAACTGATCCCATATAGAGATTTAATGGACAAGTTGCGGGTTTCTTTTCATTTCATTTTATGTTAGAAGGTTCCAAGGGTTTAAAAAAAAGTAGCGGATGTGATGGCTTCTATAGCATCCTTGATTGACATGTCAGGTAACGAAACTAGATTCCAATTTATTGTAGAACAACTAATGATACAAGCACATAAAGCTTTGATATAAGATTTAGCATGCGTCCTTATTGCTCCTGAGTCCCCCCTAGTACCATGACATATATAACTAAATCCAAAATACTACCCTACCACCTGACCTATCTAGAAACTAAAATAATTCACTCATCCAACAAGACTCTAGGTACACCCTTCTCGCTAATACTTTGTATAAAAGAAGTCTAGATGGAACGCTTTTACGATGTGTCACTTCCATAGAATCCCAAAGAGCCTTGTATGAGGTACATGAGGGAATTTGTGTGGCCCATGCAGGTGGAAATAGTTTGTAAAAGAAGATCATTAGAATGGGATACTACTGGCCCACAGTAGAGACAAATACTAACAAATATGTGCAAAGGTGCCGACAATGTCAGATTAATGGAGATCTTATCCATGCACCAGCTCAAGAACTGAACCCCATCACTTCACCATGGCCATTCTCAAAATGGGGATTTGACTTAGTGGGAAATATTAAACCAACATATTCTAATGGTCACAAGTACATCATTTCTACAATAGAGTACTTTACCAAATGGGTGGAAGCAATTCCTCTCACAGACATCACTGGTAAGAAAATCTCCATGTTCATACTAAACAACATCATTTGTCAATATGGAATCTCTCAAACCACACTCACAGATCATGATACACCTTTTCAAAATTAATATGTTGAAGATCTCTATGAAAAATTCTAGATAAAGCAAGGTTTCTCTTCATTCTACTATCCCCAAGGGAATGGACAAGCGAAATCCACTAACAAAACCATCATGGAGATCTTAAAGAAAATGGTTAATGAATCTAGGCGAGATTGTCATTTTCATCTTAGTCCCACACTATGGGCATACACAACTAGTGTGAGAACCCCTACAGAAGAAACTCCATTCTCACTTGTATATGGTTCAAAGGTGGTCCTACCCCTTTAATTTGTAATTCCATCCCTTAAAATATCACTAAAGAACATCATTTCAGATTAAGACTATAGAGTAGCTAGACTCAATGAACTGGAACTGTTGGATGAGAAATGATAGAATGCACTCAATTACTTACAAGGCTATTAGAATCACCTTAGAAGAAACTATCACAAGAAGGTCAGACCATGAACCTTTGAGGTAGGAGATCTCATCCTCATGGAGAATCAAAAGAACCAAGCAAAAAGGGTTAAACTAGGAAAATTCAAGCCTAATTCGCCGGGACCCTATGTCATCATCACATCATGTAATAGTGGGGTATATCAAATGAAAACTCAAGAAGAAGACCAGCTTCTTGGTCATATCAACAAAATGCACCTCATAAAGTTCTACAATTGAGGTCTCAAGGTCAAGGGAACATATCTAAAATATAGAAAATACAAAAAAAAAATTTAAAAGTTTAGCTTGGTGAAAACCTGGCAAATAGGCGCCTTGGAGATAAAAAAAAAATTCCAAAAAAGGAGAAAAAAGTAAAGGGAAATACAATCGCTCTCTAAGTGAAACCTGGCAAGCAGACACTATTAGGCAGGTACCTTGGTGAAAACCTGGTAAACAGGCGCCAAGTATTCAAATCCCGCTTCGCCATCAGTAAAATCCAAAAGATTAAATCTTGTGCTCCCCACATGCAAGATTTGAGTACCCAAGCTTATTTTTAGAAGCATCATCTCCTTTTAGCATCACATTTATCCATGGCTTGTATTGGTTCACCAGAGTAGGGGCAATTCTAAAAGTCTTGAAAAAATCCCTAAAAATCTTTAAAAAACATCAAAAAAATCCTAAAAAGAGAAAAATGTCCTAAAAAAATCAATTATCGTCAAAAAAATCAAATATTGCATAATCTCAGCAATAAAATCATCTTTGTTATCAACAAGAGCATGACGATCAATAAAATCAATCAAATATCAAAACTATGAGCTTCACAAATTAGCAATGGACTCATATAACTCAGCTTTATCAACAATCCAATCTGTCATCAGTCAAATGATACAATCAACCATAAAATCAAACTATCAAATATCTTACATAGTGAGGGATATACTCAAAAGCTGACAGCTTGGTCTTATATGAGTCATCGATTCCTAAAACCAAAAATAATCAAGCATCAAAAAATCAAGCAAATCAATAAATAGTAAACTATTGACTAGGTCAGTCCTATCAGTCATTTGCCAATTTATCTTTCACGATTATGTTCTTACGCTACTCAACGATACCACTGAGTGATGAGAGTAGCTATGATGGATCCTGATTTTGATTTCTTTGATTGTTGTTTGTGGATTCTTTCAATTTTGCGGCAATGATAATTCAGGATAAATGTGGTAGGATATAGACCATCTATCTGGCAGCCATGCAATTTCACGATCTGAGATAACCCCTAGAAAATAATTGAACAATCCTTATCTGTTATCTTTTTTTGTTATATATAAATCATAGTGGTGTCCAGATGGTCAATATTTGGGTGTATTTGGTTTTCAATTTGGTAATTTACTTATTCTTATTGGAAATTATAGTGGTATCAAGATGGCGAGTATCTAGCTACATTCGGTTCTCCTTTTTATCAAATATTATAACGGTATCTAGATGGTCAATATCTAGGTGCATTTGGTTCTCTTTCTATTCAGTTTATCTACTTATATACTTATTAGAGATCATAGCGGTATCCAGATGGTTAATATCTGGGTGCATTTTAGTCTCTTCCTTTTCATAGTAATGTTCAATGATGAATAAAGATGGAAAACAAAGAAGTGACTTTGTTTCATCATTCCTTCTTTCATTCGGTTGCTTCCTATCACAACCAATCTATCACTAACTTTCTTATAACTAAAACATGTGTTTACTCAGACACATGATACATTTTAGGTTTGTATTCATTTATTGCATAAAGAAAAAAAACATGCATACATCATCAATAGATCATATAGACATGCATTGATCATAAGACCCATCCTACATACATATGTTAGTATCATAGGAAAGCAAAGATCATACATCTAAGAGTCTGCATAATAATAATCACATCAAATGTATATAACCATAAAGAATCTCATAAAGTGCATCAACATATACAAAGCATATAGAAATAAGCTGCACATCATAATTGTGACTGTCCATTGTACTGAGACATATGATATATGAGATGCTCTATTATGACATGATTATATATGAGTACAGAATCGATACAAAAATGGTACAAGAACGTACACAATGGTACAATGCTACAAAAGCGTTAATAGGTGCTACCACACCCTTGTTTCCAGGTGGATGAGGGGGTGGCATATCAGGTCCTACAATCTGTTGTTGCAAAGGATCTCTGACAAAATCACTACTTTGAGATTGCTCAGCTCTACTAGATCTCTATGAGGTAGTATAGCTGGGAACCCACTGAGAAAAAGGAAGAACACCCTCATAGTGGCGCCCTTAGTAGTCGATCTCTCTATGGGTCTCATGCCTTGATCTCCAAAAAGGGTCAAGAACCTCCCAGTGAGGTAGATCATGTACACGATCAATAAAGCTCTGACATCTCTACGAGACTATCTCTCCCTGATCTGAGTTATTGTAGCCCTTCTCTCAGCCATTGTAACCCTTCTCTCAGCTGTAGTGACCATGCTCTTCAAAGCTACAATGTGTGCCTCTAAAGATGCCAATCTAAGCTGCAAATCTGCTATCTCCTATGTCATACATAGGACCTGAGAAGGATCATCCTTCCACCCACCCATGGCCACATCCATCTAACCCTCCTCCCCTATACCTCCCAGCCCCTCATCCCTAACAACCCATGATTCATCCTCATTTCTCTCATTCCCACTACTGCTGCTATCACTCCTACTACTAGATCTAGAGGGGTTTGATCCAACCTCATCCACCTCTACCATCTGCTCATTCCCACCCTCTCTTGTCTCCTCCACCTCTCTATGGGAGAAAACCCAGTTCATCTCCACATCCTCTAATAATTTGAGGACCCTCATCCTCTATCCCCTCCCCCTCCTCCAACATAGCACCTAATCTAACCTACCCGCTCACTCGCATACCACCACCTATAGTCCTTACTCTCTCACCACTGTGACCAGGATCAAGATCATTTCCATCACCCTCCCCCAACCTCCATCCCTAGCTCTCCCTCATCTCTCCCTCCTCCTCTCCCTCCACCTCACCCTCCACCCCTACAACCCTGACCATCCTCCACCCCTCCTCCCACCTCTCCCCCATCTATCCCTCCATCCCTCCCAACTCTTTGTTGAGGTCTCCTCATTATCACACCAATAATAGATTGTGCCAAATCTATCAGGGCAATAGGTCGAGCTGTCAACCACCAAGCATCAAACTCTGGTGTCATGCCTGTAATGTTTTGCAACTGTCTCATGAATGACTAGGCTATCTGAATCTCCCCAAAGGAGATTAGTGGAAGGGACCCAATGTTCACACATATCTTGCTAATTTTTCAAATTAGGAACATATTCTGGTTCATCCTCACTATCTGACTCATCAAAGAGAGGATTAGTGTGCTTGTTGTAATTCTCAAATCCTAGGCCAACCGGCTTCTTAGACTTGCGCCAAAAAAGAGCATGATCAAGCAGTTTGGATCTAGCATCCAGATTGTGATTAAGAGGGCCATATCCAGTATAGCCCATCTGTCTAACAAAAGTATACCCTCTTCTACAAGTCTTAGGAGAGGGAGAGAAGTTCTCATTGTGCATGTATTTTTCTTCTATATAGATCCATTCTCTAACAAATGTCTCCTCTTTCACATCTTGGATAGGCACTGATGACTCCACAAATGTTCCAAATAAATTCATAGCTAAAGAGGAAGGTTTATTTTCTTTTGAAGGCTTGCCATAAGACCTAGGAGAAACTGGTAATGTTGTGAACGAGTTGATTTGATACCCCCCCCCATGCCAAGGTCTATCGATTTAATCTTATCTTTACATTTAGCTAAGGTAGCATCAAAATCTTCTACTTATCTATGGAGGGGAACATGAGCCCCTACTGAAATTGAATTAACAGATAAAGTGTTATCCCCAGATATACAAATCTCTATTCCATTGTAGGGGAACTTAACACATTGATGGTAAGTAGACAACACTGCTTGCATATCATAAATCCATGGTCTACCAAGTAAGATATTGTATGCAAGAGGACCATCTTCAACTACTTGGAAAAAAAAATATTTTTCAACATGGCCAATCCTAACAGGAAGGATGGCCAATCCTTTGGAACTTCTTTCTGCCTCATCATAGGATTTGATAGTGATTTTCTTTCAGGTATCTATGACTTCTTCTAAATAACCCAATTTCTTAAAAAGACTCAAAGAACAATTATTAAGTCCAACACCCCCATCTATCAACACGCACCTGACACAGGTTCTATGGATCATGAACTCAATATGAAGGGCGAGATTGTGCGGGTGACTCAAATATTTATCATCATCATCCAAAAAGGTAAGGTAATGAGGGCTAGCAATATGGTTAACCATGGTTCTGGAATTGTTCAATGTCTAAGTTGTTGGGGATGTTCCCCATACGCAAAGCATCCTCAAGGACTTTCTTATGTCTCAGGGACAACTCTAAGAGCTCAAAGATGGATCTGAGCTGGGGTTATTTGTAACTGATCAACATTGTAACTTGACTTAGGAGCAACCATCGGTTTTAAGGTGACATTCTTCGATGCCACTTGCTTTGGTTTACTTGGTTGACCTGAATTGGGTCCTCTAATGACAATAGGACCTTGACTTCATGTAACAACATTAAGAGTTTGGGATGACATTCTAGAGTTAGGACCCCTTATCACCACAACGGGTTCTTCATCAAAGATAGGGGGAGATTCCATTCCTAGATCATAACCATAGGGATCTCTACCCCTCATCATGTTGAAATTTTCTTCTACAACTTGAATCATGTTGATAGTATTCTCCACATCTGTGTAACCATAATTGACCTCAGCCTTGCCATTCTTAGGTTTAGAGGTTTCCCCCTTCTCATACTTGGGCAATGGTTCTTTGAATGCCTTATGATCAGTGTTGGTGTTCAATCCATCTATCTTAAGCTTTCCATTGTCAATGAGATCTTTAATAAGATGCTTGAGTTTGTAGCATTTTTCAATATCGTGTCCAATGTCATTGTGAAACTTGCAAAAATCTTTCTCATCCCACCAATGTGGCTTAACATCAGGTATATAATGCTTCACAGGATCTTGAGGATGTGCAAGGTTGTTAGAAATAAGTGCTTTCAAGATATCCTCATACGAATCACCAAGTCTTGCAAATTGGAATCTCTCTTTCTTAGGTCTATCTTGGTATCTTGGCTTGTTCTCTTGTTGATTAGATGCATTGAGTTTCATGGCTTGAACAACACTAGAGAAGTGGAGAGCCACTTGATCTTTTGGTTGAGAGGAGTCCACAACCCATCATTAACCACTTTTTTGTTCCTATTCTAATGTGAGTTCTTCCCTTTATCCTTGTTAGGGTTGTTATTTTGACCATTGTTGTTGTTGTTTCCATGTTTGGTCAAAATTCCTTGTTTTTTTAAAACATCTTCAATCCTACATGTGGTTTAAACCATGGTGTCAAAGGAATCAAAAACCATCTTCCTAAATTCATACCACATTTCAGGAACCAAGTTGCTAACAAGGATATCAATCTTTTCATTTTTCAGGAATGGTTCTAGAGTAGCGAGATCATTTTCATCTCCACCTTTGCAAGAAAGTAACAAAGGATTCCCCTTGATTTTTCTTTAAATTGCATAATTCCAACATGGTGATTGATCTTGAAAGATTGTATGCAAAGTGCTGAACAAATCTGTGAACAGGCTCTTTGAAATTCTTAACGGGGGGAGTTATCTTGGTGAACCATTCCATCGCTTGACCCTTAAGACTCCTTGGGAACAATTTCATGAGGTATGAGTCATCTTGATGGAACTCAAAACTTGTGGTATAAAACTGGCACACATGATCATGTGGATCTCCATTCCCATCATATTTTTCGTATTGAGGAATTTCAACCTTTCTAGGGAACTCTTTCATGTTAATACTTTTATCAAAGGGATTAGGACAAATTGAATCCAACGAGAATGAATTCTTGGGTGTTAACATCTTCTCCATCATGTTCTTAAGTTGTTTGATTTCCTCTTCTTGAGATGGACCTTGCTTCTTAATCTTTTTGTCCACATCAAAATTGTAAGGGACTCTACCACCCTTGTTGATTAAACTCTCTAGGAACTTATCCTTGTTTTTCTCTAAATATTTCTCCACATACTGTTGGAAAAGTGGTTCTTGTTGCATTTTCATGAAGTCCTGGGAGGTGAGATCAAAACTTGAGCTACTACCCCCATATTGTGAACCATCATGAGCATGTTGTGAAGGTTGTCTTGAGTTCCTAGGAGGTGTTTGTCTCCTATAATGATCATGTCTTGAGGCCCTTCTTCCTCTACGAATACGAGATCATGATGGCATTCTTTAATGTCTCTCACTTCATGGAGTCTTAGGAGGAGTGGATGGAGGAGAGTTATTTCCACCACTAACACGCATGTTGTTGAATTGATCATTGAGTTGTTGAGCAAGAGCCTATCTTGCTCTTCTTGGAAGGCTTTTTTTTCCATTTCCACCAAAGTTTGTCTTTCCAGTTCTAGGAGTCTAAATTTCTCTTCCTTTTAAGCTTGTTCATCTAGGAAGGCTTTCTTTTCACACTCAATCCTCTTAAGTCTTTCACTCATGTATCTTGAAGATGTTTTGAGTGGTGAACCTGGTCTTGAATTTCTAAACAAGTTGTTGGTATATGTTGCATTAACATGAGTGTCATAAAGTTCATCTCCTTGGTTCTCATGTTGTGATAAATCATCTTGATAAGCTTGCCTCTTACCTCTCTCAGCCCTTCGGTGTGCATCCAGATATCTAGCTAAGATAAAGGGTGAGGCTGGGTGACTGTCACGAGAGGAACCACCAAATGAAATAGTATCTCTATGCTTCACAAATATGTCATCAAGGCATTTATCCATGTCTTCCCTCTCTCATCGAGTCATTGTGTAACTCATATCCATAGAAGAGTGAGAAGATGCTAAGAGGGTACCCAACTCACTAAGGTGACTCTTGGAATCAAACCACACTTTTGAGTTGTTCCTAGGTGATTGATCAAATATGGGTTGTTTTCCCTTACATTTTATACGAGTTTGAACTAAGGGTAATTGGTTAAAGACCACTTGAGGTTTCTTTCCTTGATTTACTTGATATCTTGTTGTAACTGGCATGAAAGAAAAGGCACTAGGTGATAGGATGACCCTAAGAAATGTTGGTACCAAACTAGGATAGTAAAAGCACTCACTTGTCCAAAAGAGA
>MU223326.1:295764-325681 GCA_018584345.1 Thuja plicata
AATTTGAACTAAAAGTGTTTACCGACACTGATTGGGCTAGAAATCTTGATGACCGGAAGAGCACAACTGGAGGAGCATTCTTTATGGGTGATAGACTTGTCACATGGATTAGCAAGAAGCAAGGATGTATCTCTCAGTCTACTACAGAAGAAGAATATGTTGTTGCTGCTGCAAACTGCTCAAATATTGCATGGATCAAACAGCTGCTGGAAGGTATGCATATGAAGATCATAGAACCAGTAATTATCTATTGTGATAATAGTAGTGCAATAAATATTTCCAAGAATCCAGTCATGCATGCAAAGACCAAACACATTGCAATAAAGTATCATTATTTAAAAGAACAAGTTCAAGAAAAAGAGGTCATACTTGAATATGTGCAATCAAAAAAACAATTGTTTGATATCTTCACCAAACCACTACCCAAGGATACATTTGAGTACCTAAGAAAAAGACTGAGGGTCAAACCCATGTCTACCAGTTAGTAAAAGGACTGAAGGCTGCATCAGCCATATATTATTAGAATATCATTCATGATTGATGCAAGCAAAAGCTGAACTTCAAAGCTACATCTATATACAGAAAGGTATATATCATAACCAAGCACCAGAACATATTGTTATATTGATGATGGATAAGGGAAATTCAAGGAATATATTATGGATAGAAGAAAATTGTTTGACAGAATGTCAGATATTTGTAAAATATTTGTTTGGCATTGTTGTCAAAGGGAGAAAATGTAATATTATCATCAGAAACTATTCATTATCAGATTACTCCAAACAGGGAGAGATCACATCCATAGGGAGAGAATTTGTATAAAAGTTGCAAATAAAAGATAATGACATCAAGAAGTAGAAAATTCAAAAGAGATAAATTGACATAGACAGAGGACACAACACATCAGAAGAAGAAACAAGGAAAGCTACAAGAATCAAATGTAAGCTAACACAGAGCTTACTAGCTGTCAGACATTTTTATCAGTTATCAAAACAAAATGTTTGGTAATTTGATGAATCTCAACAATTGTATTTCATGTTGTATTAAAAATAGTATAGTATGATAATATAGCATGTTGCCATCAATGCCAAGGGAGAGATTAATGACATGTAACTGATTGAATGTTTGATAATGTTAAGTTGAAGATGATGCAAGACATTAAACTAGTTAATGGTTTGTATTGTCATTGATGTCAACTTGATATCGTCTATATGGTCATATACATAATTCCAAATAATTCAGAGAATCAATGGAACAGAGGTTATGCTTTCAGCAATACATAAAGTCAAGTATTCACTAAGTGATAGACCACACCAACGGAGTGCTCACCATCGGTAAAGACAAAGATAAAGTCACAGTGATGCCCGACGAGAAAAAGACAGTATTTCCCGATGAAGCAAAATCACAGGATGCCCGATGAGCAAGATCCAATGATGCCCGACGGACGGAGATCCCGAAGATAATTGAAGTTACACCGACGAAACTAGTAATTTTCACCAACGAAGAACTATAGAATTGACCGACATAATAGAGAGATCAGAAAATGACAAAATATCTAGCTGGCAGAGCTTAAGGATAGACTTGACTGGTTTTTTTATTTTTTTTATTCAACCATAGTTAAGTAATTAATTTAAATAAGATTTATACAGTTGGCAAGAAGATAACTATAAGATAAATCAGGAGTTAAAGCCATAAATCAACTTGGCTGGATTGTTTTTCATGCCAAGAATCAAGAATCAAGAATTAAGGAATATCATGTCTATATAAGAGACAAACATAATTCATTTCTGTAAGCAATCAGATACAGGGGGAGTGAATTGAAAGAAGAAGCTGAAGAGAAACTGGTGAAGGATAAGCTTCATACAGTCCTGATCAATCAAGCTAAGGGAGAGCTAAAGAATTTTGCAAACACCAATGAATAGTCAAGCATAGCATCACAAAGAAAAAAGTGTGAAGTACAAAGGAATTGAATTGATACATTGATCAGAGAGGTATTGTACGTAAATAGATCTGAATATCTGCAATTCAAAGTTGCATTAGAAACAAGTCATTGTGTTTCAGTTTAACCATTGGAGCATTAAGTCTCTTAATAGTGTAGGACTTAACCGTCTTATATAATTGAGGTATATGCTAATAGATTACCAAAAAGGTTGACTCATGATAGTAGCATCGGTCTTACCTAAAGCCTATTGACAGTCTAAGAAGGAGGTTGTTTCAAGGATGGTAGTAAGATTAGCATAAAGCCTATTGACAGTCTAAAGGCTGATTCAAGGATGGTAGTGTAGATGCCAGATACTAAGTGACAACCTATGTATAAAAATCCTCTAACAAGGTCACACTTAACTATGTGTTTGTAACCTTTAACAGGGTTGGCTCCTAACAAGGCTCACTTCAGAAGAGTGAAAATTTGGGGTACCGGTCCCAATGGTTTTTTCCCTTAATAGGGTTTCCATGTTAAAATCCATGTGCTATGTGTGTATGGTCTATTACTTTATTGTTTTACATTTCACATATGCACTTCTGGATTGATTGGTATATTCTGCATATTTACTAAGTATTGGTAAATAATTTTTACTGCTTATCGGTAATCAAGGAGAATAAGGACAGACAAGGTAAACTGATAGACAGTTAATTGTCTCAAAGTATTTTCAAGGCATACATCTTGTAGGGACTTAATAATCTGAGGTGTATTGATTGGTGGATTAAAGTTTAAGAGGATAAATTTTTGAGGCCACTGATTCACCCCCCCTCTCAGTTATTACTAAAAGTTCCTGCCTGTATTTCCTTGACCTTTACCTCTCATATTCTGAACCTACTGTCATCCACAATCCCTAGGTTGATTGTCCTAGAATTTCCTCTTGAATCCTTGAGAGTAATTTGTCCTCTGATTACCCCTTATTGTAGACACCTACTATAATTTTTGTTCTTGCCTCAATGCCTTCCTAAAGGAAAAGTCCATAGTCTTAGGCTCATGCATCTCAACCTCAGATGCTATCTCTAGACGTAGTCCAAGAATAAATTTTTGGGTTGTAAACCCCTCATCCTATTGGTACTAAGATACATACTTAACCAAGTGGCAGAACCCCTCATGATACTGAGTAACAGACAATACTCCCTGTATCAGGTTTTGTAAGTCGGATACTTTCCGATCATAGTATAATTGTGGAAACCATATCTTACAGAATAGTAGAAGAAAATCCACCCAAGTGATCTCACCAGGTTACATCCTATTTTCAGCCATGTCATTGTTCCACCAAGTACCAGCTTCACCAATCAACTAAAAAGCACCCCACATCACTCTAGATTTGCTAGAAATATTGAAAACATGAAAGTAATTTTCCATGGATATAATCCATTCTTTAGCCTCATCACCAATGGTATTACCATTGAAGGTAGGAGGTACGACCTTCTTGAGGTCCCTACTCAGTTCCTCAGTTATTATCTCCTGGTTATTGGGTACTGTTGCAACCCTTAGATCAGCATTATGTTTCAATTTCTCTTCATTCCTCTTATCCTCCTCTTCTTTCCTCTGAGCTTCCACTCTTAGTTCTTCCTCCTTCTTACGCTGAGCTTCCAGCCTCAAATCTTCCTCTTGTTTTTGTTAAGCTTCTATCCTCGGATATTCTTCCCTCTTCCTTCTTTCCTCATTATTCTGCCTACCTCTCAAATCTTACTCCAGATGATCTATACAATCACCCTGCTGTTGCAAGAGAGCCAAGATTTGATCCAACCTCTAATTAGATTCACCGTTCAGTTCATTGGTAGAACTAGCCTATTTATTGTTCCATGGTGTTAGATTAAATCCTACACCAAGTATAGGTACGCAACTTAGCAATAGTAGACCAAGGTTGTAGCGTTTAAAGACAGCTCTGATACCACATGTAAAGACCAAAAATAACAACAAACACCATGTAAGCATATAAGGACAAATATTCTCTAATGTCGATTCAATAGTCATAGACGGTCAATCGCTATGGACTAGTTAACATGAAAACTCAAGATATAGAAATTAAATACCTACAATATTTATAAATCCTTTGCATGCCAACATTTCCATACACACTTCCTTACTATTTTTGCCTATGGAGATTCAAACCCAATTAACACTATTGCATCTCATGTTTTCATCTTTACCTATAGAGAAACCTAGAGATAGGAGAAATGGGATGGGAGAGGGAGGTAATACGCATTGTTAACAATAGTTGCAAACAAGTGTTGTTGAAATTAGTTACAAACAAGTGTTGTCAACTTTAGATGCAACCACTTTTTGAATTGAGAATTTATTTTAATTTACTATGTCATAGTTATTTTATTATAATTGAGAATTTTTATTATTTATATAGTATCAAACTCTATTTTTTTAAATACAATTGGAAACAAAACAAAAATATTAAATATTATGTATACAACATTATCATATAACATAATATAATAATTTTAATATATTTTATATTTATATGTATAATACATTCTATGCATTTTTAATATATTATATATTTCTATATATGGTATATAAAAGATATATACGATATTATCATATAACACAATATTATAATTTTAATATATAATATTAATATATTTTATATTTACATCTATAATGCATTCTATGCATTTATATTATATTATATATTTCTATATATGATATATAAAAGATTATATATCTTTACAATTTTTTATTTTTTATTTTTTTGGCAAAGTGGACAAGCCACCATATATATATTATATAAACTGATTCAAGGACTCGTCCGTGGAAGAATCAAGAAGAAACCCCGGAGTCATTGTCGTATACAAGTACAAAGGTGAAGCCCGAATTCCACATGAAAATAGATAAACCCCTATGGAAGTCAAATTTCAGCATGGATACAGAACAGGGGAAGGGTTTGCAAACTAGTGCAGACAACTAAAATGAAATGTTCTCCCATGACCTTGATGAAATTCATGAAACCAATTGGCATTTTTGGGGTGCTCATCATCTGCTCTGATATCATCATGCCAGGTGCCTGATCCAGACCTTTCAGGTCCATATCCATGTGGATCACTCTGCCAGGAACCTGGACTCGGCCTTTCAGAATCATAACTTCGGGAAGTATTATTGCGCCGAGAACGAGAATCATAATACTTCGGGAAGTATTATTGCGCCGAATCTTTACAATTATTTATTACAAATTGAAAATGAAAAAAACAAAAAATTAATATTAATAAATATCATAAAAGTTTAAAAACAAAATAAGAAGAGGGAGTTTAGAAAAAATAATATTCAAAAATATTTATCAAAATCTAAAAATGAAATAAAAATTATTATTTGAGATTTTAAAAAAGTAAAAGAATTATGAACTTAAAAAATCAAATAAAAACTAACCTTCAAATATTTAAAAAGAAAATGAAACAATGAAATCATCTTTCGTTTCAAAATATGTTCAAACAAATTCATATCTCTACAAGGATAAATGACGGTCAATGTACACTATTGACAGATGTTGGAAGATCTTTCATGCATTTCAAGCAGTAAAGAATTTGAAATCTCATTTTAACGACGAATTTGAAATGCAACATTAACATCGTCAGTGATGGGAACGGCAAGAACGAAACAAATTTCAGTATGACCCACACTAATTATGTATGCCATGCATGATATGATATCATATGTAAGACATATTTATTTTGGATGTGTTTCACTACCACCATGTCATCTTTTGTGTCAAGATAGACAGCGCCCTATTAGACCTCCCTCGCTTGAAAATATTTTTTAAATTCAATTTCAAAAATGTATTGTCTATAAACATTTAAGAGCCTCATTCCCTAAAAGAATAGATTTTTTTTTTCTTTTTATATGCTTTTGACTGGAAGCTATGAATCGAATTGATGAGTTCACAAATGGGGGACCTCGTCCACATTTAAGAAATCATTAATACAACCTAAATGGAGTATGAAATTTCATGGCGAGAACACAACCACAACCAACAAACCATTATAGCATACCAATACTAAAAGGGGACCTCATTCCCATTTAAACAATCATTAATAAAAGAATAAAAGAAATATGAATCTTGATGATAAGAACAATACAACTACAACTAAACCATCATATCATACCAATAAGTGCCCTAAAAGCATATACTTCCTTTTAACTTCAAGTGTTGATTGACATTGATAGAAACCCTAAATTGGACTACTTTTCCTTCCTAGAGAACCAACTAAGTTAAAATTGGGTTCACAACAATTCTAGTTTTAACCTTTTTTTTTTTTTTTCCTTTGGCTTCTTTTAACTCATTTTTTAGTGTAGAGAATTATTCAATCCTTCCATTCAACTTTTCATCAATCTCTTCTATTTTCTTCTTTCCATCTTCTAGAAGTGTTCTTTGAAACACAATCTTATCTTTAGCCTTCCTCAAATTAAATCTAATTCTATTCAGATTGTCCAAAGCAATCCTCAACTAACGATCCATATTGGCATCTTCATTCTAATCACTTTTTTCAATTAAATTATTGATTTCTTTTTCAAACATGGTGTTCAAGACTCTGAATCAACCTCAAGTAGTTAAACTTCTTTAAGAGGAACCTTTCTTTGATACCAAATATTGAAGACATGTGTGATGTTGAGAGGAGGGTTGAATCAACATAAACCAAATATCTTACTTTAGTAATCAACCATCAATGTTATCTACCACACAACCTATTAATAAAACAAAGAACAAAAATAACAACACATCAACACCAAGATTTCAATACATGGAAAATGCAAACTAGGAAAAAACATGGTGAGCACTAGCTCACAAAGATAAATCATTGTATATATGATCTAATTACAAATATATTTGGAACTCACTCCTTTGGTCTTGCAAAAAAAGGCTCACTCCCAATACAATACAGAATATAGATAGGAGCTCACTACTCCAGACTTGCAACAAAGGCTCACTGCCAAAGTAGCAAGATATAGTAAAGAACTTGTGTACCCTAGACTCACTGTCCTATTGAAAAGATACATAAATCTCTTCATAATAGATGAAGAGAAATTATCCTAATAATGTAACTAATCTTCACAATAATGTCAACCTTAGTGATACAATTTCTCTGCCTTTATTTCTCTATCATAGTCACAAATAGCTACTACATAAACTAAACTCTTCTATTCTGAAACTATGCACATAGATCTTCAATCACTTGTACTTCTTTACATTTTTTTCCAAATCACACATTGTGCTTATATATAATATTGGTCATTGGAATTACAACAAGGTTTTCTAAGCCAAAATAATATTACTATCGGCCATGTCAACAACAAATTACAATAATGTCCATGCCTAAGAGCATCTGAACCAAGATATAGGTCACACATAACATGAACCCATGTAGATAAGAGATAAACATTAAATCCAATAACCAGACCAAAAACATGAAGCATGATCCACCCCATGAGAGAAATAGGACCATGAACATGTTATACATATCCCAATACCAGATCCGCAATGACGGAAACAACTTCCATAGTTAACTCAAATGTGTAGTATCATACTGCCAAAAGAACCACATCACTTTCCAATTATATCTAGACCATCTGGACACACAATATGAGATCTAAAATCTATGTTAGATGCCATATCACTTTCCAGTTGTCCATGTCAGAAGCCATAACAACACATATATAGACCAAAAAATAAACTAATTATAATTGTGTCACTTCCCATAAAAAAAGTATTAAGATCCCCACCCATAAGAAGGATGACTTGGTGGACTCTTATGTTTCAGACTTTGTGGATTGCATGGAAGAGAAAGGGGCTGACAGCACACCAGAGACAGATTTTAAGCCAAAAAAATAGAAAATTACAGAAACCCTGGTCAATTTAGAGGTGGACCTAAGCGACTCTGGCCGTAGGAGGTCTAACAGAATTTCCAAAGAGCAATGCAAAATCAAGATACTGGAAACGGCCTCCAAAGAGCTCTCCCTGACTGAAAATGCCTCCCACTCCACAAATTCTAGAAAGGTTTCCTCGGAAGGCTATATGAGCCTGACTGCTAATACCCCCTGACCAACCCCCAGAGAACTATGAGTCCTACCCCACCCCAAAGCCCCCACTGTGACCCCCAGGTTAAACCCCTCTCATCTGGAATGGAGGAAAAAAGCAATTTTGCAGGCACTCTCAAAAGTAGGTTCGTGAATATTGACAAGGAAATTGCAGAGATCAAAAAGGGTATGCAGGACCTGATTGATCTCTACAGGAAGACAAACAAATTTTCTCTGAAGGTGATGCATGCCTTGGCGTTGACCCTTTGCAACGTGCAGGAGAAGCTGGCTGATGGCAAACTGGAAGCGAATGAAGATAAAAAAGACCTGTTTCTGTTCCTCCAGGAGGAGTGGGCGAGATCCCTGCTGTCCAAACAGCTGGGAGAGAAGAATTAATTTTTTTGCCTATGGTTTGGGTTTTTTTGGCTGGGTGTGTCCCTCGGTTCCCCTGCTCTGTTATGGGGGTTAATGTTAAGTTTAGAATTTTGATTTGGTCGAGCCCTGCGTGGCTTAGTGACAATACTTTTGAAGACGATGTTGATAGTAATTACTTTAGTTTTATCTTTTTAAGTAGAACTGATACTTTTTTTTTTTATAGAGGCAGAGTTTTTAATGTCTGTGATAACCTTCTAATCTGCTGTAAGCTTTGGCTAGTGCCATTAATATGCTATTAATGTGCTTCTAGTCCCCTGTTCCACGGGACAGCACCCTCTTGCTGCTTTTTCTATCAAAAACACTATTTTGGGTCAGAGAGAATAGTTTTTAGATCACCATGAAACACCACAAGCAAGACCAAAACCTGAATACAATACAAATCACATTTATACATCTTCTTCCTTTATTTATGGAGAAAAAAACCTCCTAAAAAACACAATTGAACAATTTTCATCTTCAAAACTATATCTTTGTCATTGAACCACTAACTTCCATACCAAATATTATAACACAAAAGCATTGACAAACACCATTTGCACATGATCTCCAAATACATACATGTCTTCCATTGTTCTATAGCACTATCATGTTCAATACACAACCTTACATCTTCCAGACCAACTTCGTTCTTCTGAACAAACATAACACCTCCATACCAAATTGTTTGACATAAATGACATCAAACAATAACAACCAAACATATATTTCCAACAAGAAGACCTTGTCATAAAATTAAAATTATGTCCACCTTCAAAATTCTTGGAGAGGGATAAATCATATCTCAGATTCAAACAACCTTTTAAGTGTGTTTTTTTTTATTGTCTCGGACTTTATCATACCCTTGTTATGTGATAACAAAGAATGCTATTGTATGTTAAAGTGTTACAAAATTATTTATGATTTAATTTAAAGTGTAAAGAGTTGTGTTGTTTGTTACTTGGCATGTGTAAGGTATTATTTGAAGTGGAGGAAGGTAGATTAAGTTGGCATTACTTTGATAGTATTTTCTAGTTGGCTAGAAGGTGGCTACAACATGTTTCTTCTCTATTTTCTAAATGCTTTTATCATGGTATGTATCAAGAATGTGGAGAAAGGTATGGATCCCTAACATAAGGTGTCATAATTATAAATAGTTTGCTTTCCTCAAATGTTTCTACTAGTCACATACAATAAATAATTTTACGAAGATAGCTCTCGATGAGATAAGATTAGGTGTTAACGCTCCCTAACCAAAGCTATGTTACTTCTAAAGTATGTTGAGGTTTTATCTATGAGCCTTGTTCTAATAGCTATAATTGGCATTGATGTAAAAGTATAAGAATTAATTTTTAATTCATGTTATTTCTTGAAACTAAATATATATAAATAAATAAATAAGAGAAATATAAGAAAGGAGTCATAAATATATTTATATACAATTGAGATATAATATTCTTAAGATGAAGATGTCAAATGAAAATTATGATATTTAATTAAAAAAATAAATTATTTTACTTTAAAATATTTTATTTTTTATACATGTACAAATGATTTTAAATATAAAATATATATTAACATACTCTTACCATTACTCTCTCTTTTTCTAATTACTATTATTATAAAATGTCTTTGATCATTAATTAACAAACATTCACATACTATTAAACCTTCTCATTTAACTTTGAAATTTTGTTACATTATCTCTAAAAACTTAAAAACTTCATTCTCTAAAAGCATTATAACTTTCTTTATTTGCTTTTGAGTTGGAGCTATGGATTGGTGAGGTCACAACAAAAGGACCTCATCCCCATTTAAATATTCATTAATAACACCTCAATAAAATATGAACCTTGATGATAAGAACACCACCAACACATCTAAACCATAGGACCATACCAATAAAGACCCTAAAAGCATAAATTTCCTTATAACTTCAAATGTTAATCGACATTGGTAGAAACCCTAAATAGAACTATTTTTCTTCCCAAAGAACGGACTAAGCTGAAATAATTGACATTGGTGCAAACCCTAAATTGGACTAATTTTTCTTCCCAAAGAACCGACTAAGCTGGAATTGGGTTCACAGCAATTGGAGAGTAGACCTTGTGTTTACCGTCACTCCACGTTAGCGACCCAAACACAAACTGAGAAGCCGCTTTCATTACTCTGAACTTGACTGTGAATGAGACCTTGTCCCCCATTTTATAAAATCTAAGTACACTCGGAAGCACCTCAACATCCACGCCTGGTGGAGGCTGAACAACTGCTTTATAGACATATGATCCGCTTCCATAATTTGTGAGAGTCCTCGATACTGTTACGCTTCCCTTAAGGTTTGCTACTGCAATGGAAGGGTAATTCAAATTGTATGGAGGGGGAGGATTTGCCATGCATCTTGTACCATCACCTGTCAGATTTCGAATCTGGGCTGCAGTGGTTCCGATGCCACACAAAAACTTTATCATGTCTGTCACATCGCAGTCGTAAACGAGACCCGGATCTAAAGCTGCCATTGGATTGATATGGCCCGATCCATAATCAAATGGCCCTGTTATGTTTCCCTCAGGGTTTCTGATTATGGGTTTGTTTGCTTTATCTGTAACCGATGCTGTTGTGCATGTATTGTAAATTTATCAGTATTCGTAATGGAAGTTCATAAATAATAAGTTTCGTTAAATTTTGATTTGTTTAGATAGTGAAAATTCCTTTATTAATAGGATTTCAAATGAACAATTTAAACAAATCAGGAGTATTATTTTTAAACAAAATTACCCGTTGTCATAATGGCGGATTGGATTGCAGCAGGGCTCCATGTGGGATATTGTGATTTGATAAAAGCAGCTAAACCGGACACATGCGGGCAAGACATGGATGTTCCAGAAATTATGTTGAAATCAACCGACCGGTTACCAGACAGACTCAATGATACCGGTGTCCACGCTGCCAGTATGTTAACTCCAGGTGCTGTAATATCGGGCTGAAGTACCCATGCAAAAATTATTGTTCTCACAATTTAGTGAATTGAGCTTTGGAATTAGAAACTCAAAGTTATCTCATTATTAAAATAAAATCAACACAGATGAAAAAATGGCTCACCTTGATGATGTCTGGAGTCGAGCTGTTGGGGCCTAAAGAAGAAAATACTGCCATTTGAGGCGCAGGACTAGTGTTCAAGATTGTGGAAGTGGTTTTGATGTATGCTGTAGGGTTCCTAATCATCACAATCAGATCATAAGAGCCGATCAACAATAAAAAATCATAGATGGACAGTGTTTATTAATATAGGAAGTTGAGTTGGCCATTTAAAAAAAAATATATCTATCTAAGAAACTGCTACAATCTCAATTAAAAATGCCACATAATACTATTAAATCATGTCATAAATTTCAAGAAAATTTGCTGACTACATACCAACAATTAAAACAGAATAATGATTAAAATTGCTGAGAGGATTTACTTACTTTGTTGAGGCCATGTATGCCATAAGTTGTGCTCCTTCCTCTGCTCCTATTTGTGAACCAGGTATTACAAATTGGACTACAACATCTTTTTTGATTGGGTCGATCACTATGATACCCACACCTCCAGCTTCTTTCACTACATCACCCTTTAATGATTTCCTATCTGTTACGCCAGTTACTGTGCAAACCACTATCTTTCCCTTTACTTTTGAAGGATCTAGTGTATTCTCCTTACAAAGACTGGTATCAAGGACGTATGACATGAGTACAATTTCTATAAAAGCATCTGTGTTTAAACGACTACTAAATTTTCTTTCTTCTTATCATACCTTGCATTTGTCTGAGAGATACCAGGGGCAGCAGAGCTGCTTCCAGCCACAAGACCCGTAAATCCACTCTGTGGGTAAGGATTTATTGCTCCTCCCTGCAATGGAAATGCCATTATGTGATCCAGAATCCATTCAAATTTGGGTTGAAACAGATAGTTCTACATAATAATCACACACGTTTCTAAAAGTAGAAAACAACAGTCAGTTAGAAGCTAAATTGATAAGTAGGAGATATTTTCTAAATAAGTCAAGTGATGATATTGCTATCAAGATTCGATACATGTGAATCTGATAGACTCATGTTTTATGAGTAGTGGTTCATTCCATCTAAAAGATGCTCGTACAAGTGAAGCATTGGGGTCACCTATCCCAATACTACTCCAACTCAAGCACATTTAACAATGGAGTTTTCCTTCAAGATTAAGCCCACTTAAACTTCTAGCTTATTTGTAAAACCTTCAGTAAAAATTATACCTTATGAACCATTCATTATAGAACCTCTTTGGCTTACCACTTGATAATTAAAAAAAATATTTTTAACAACAAATCACATTGCTAAACTTATTCCAACAATTGAGCCAACAGTCTGCCTAGGTGTTTTTTACAAGGACAAGAAAGGATTTTTCGTATTTACCTTCAAGACAATATTGTTACCCAGAATTACATTTGTAATGAAGCTCCTATCAATTGAGGAGGCCGCAACAGTGAAAATCCAAGGAGCCACATTGGCAACAGATCCGGGCAGCCCGTCATTTCCAGCAGACGCAGAAACAAGGATTCCTCTTCTGAATGCATGAAAAGCTCCAATGGATACAACATCTTCATAGTAGGCTGGCAGAGGAAGACCAGAGCCCACTGACATGGAGATGATATCGACTCCATCGTCTACGGCGTCGTTGTAAGCAGCAAGCAAATCCGCGTCGCTGCACAGAATGAACCAACATGCTTTGTAAATAGCAAGCCGAGCACCGGGAGCACCTCCCCTTGCTGTGCCTCTCCCCAAACCGTATGCATTTGCATTCTCGACCAATGCTCCCCCTGCAGTGGAGGCTGTGTGAACTCCATGGCCCTCTGCGTCACGGGGAGAACGAAAGAATATCGCTCYGTCTGATTCCAATAGTCCATTCTCTGCTTCAAAACCCTTGAAATAGAAACGAGCGCCAATTATTTTCCTGCATTAGGTTTTCAATTTCCAGTTAGGTCATAATATGTTTTAGCTTTGTTGCCAATTCCAGCATCAATTATAAACAAAAAGGGCTATTTGCATTATTCCAGCATTAATGGATGGCCCAAGCTTCAAGTTCAAGTTGGTTTATAAAAAGATTAATTAGGTGGTTCAAAGTTCGAGTTTAAGTTGGTTCATAAAAAGTTTCACGCAGATCAGAACTAGATCAAGTTTATAATGTGAGTAAAAAAACACATATCCCAACTAGATCATGTGCAAGGTCAAAGTAGGAATATTAATTCCCTATAATGTAAATCAAAATCTTTTGTTAAAGAATGAGCCTCAAACAAAGAAAAGTTTGATCGATTATCAAAATTGCAGTAAGTTAAAAATAATAATAAAACACCCTAACAACTAAATGTCATTGACATTTACAGGAAAGAGATTATGAGACAAACGCTATACATTATCCCTCAAACGTACGACAAATAGTGCTGTATACTCTATAAAATTCCCACTATTTTATATTATCAAAGAAAATGATCATCATTTGACTGAAAACCCAATCTTTGCGGATTCAAATTTTACCTGTTACAATGGCGGGCTTCGAATTCAGGGCCCGTTTGACACGTTCCTTTAAAGCGACTTGGTGCTGGTGGCAAACCGGCATCACTGAAGCTTTTTGATTCTGGCCAAACACCTGCATTATTGTCCAACTCTTTAGCGTGAATGTTAACACGAAGATCAATATTCAGGTTATTTTTACCCTTTATGATTGATAATTATCTTATATGAATCCTGATAAACTATTACACAGAACCCAACTCTGGAACTTACCGCCATCAATGATTCCTATGATAACATCTGATTGAGCCTTCGTGTAATCTTCTGAGTACATGCTTGTGCCCACAGAGTTGGGCTGATTTAAACCTGTAAACTCCCATGACCGCGTTGTATCAACGCGCCGTGTTTTGCTTTCGAAAACTGAAATCACCTCTTCCATTTCTGCAATAATTATAGATATACGTGATTTCAATATAAAATTGAAATACAGAATTTTTTATTAATTTAACAGATTGTAAGAGCTTAGATATTAAATAATCAAAGATCAGATTAATCGATAATAAATGAATTATGATTATTTTATTATATAGTGATTTGAGATCTATCTAAAGACTTCTAAACATTTATCTTGAAACACATATTATTATAAATAAAAGAAGAAACTGAAAAAATATAAACAAAAAGAATTATTAAATGTTCCAACATGTTCTTCAACTCATAATCCATTTCTGCAATTCAGTACATGTTCTTCAGCTTCTTAGATTCAATTATCATCCATGTGTTATCATTACCTGATAGAGTAGCAGCTTCTTTACGAGATAGCAGTGCAGAAAACCCTCTGAAGCTTTTTGCATAATGATGAATTATACCATCATTTACCCCGACTCTGTTCACAGTCATTTCACAACGAGGATTGAATACATCATAGAATAATTAATTATGTTATTTCTCAATTCATCTGTTTTAGAAAATTGATGCTATAAAAGAGCTTATGAATTTAAAATAATATTATTTTAGAATTGATGGTAATTTTTTGTCTGGTTTAAATAATATATCTTAAGTTTTGATTTGTTTAGGTGGTTCATCTGAAATCAAGATTCTTTCAATAAAATCTCTATAAATATGCTTTTGGATAAACTTCCAAAACAAATCAAAATTTAAAATACTATAGAAAAAGATGCCTAATTACCACCCTGCATATTCTAATGACTGTTCACTCCTTACTCACCCAACCCCACAATTACTAACTTTAAAGAAACAAAAAATAATAATTAAAAATTCATTCATAAATTTCACATGCATAAGGAGTTGTGCAATTTTATTGGTACTTATAGTACACAACTATGAGGACATTTGTATTTTATTATGTAAATTTTTGAGGTATTAGGCACACTCCTAAATGACCAGATTTTTACCCTTGTGTACATAAAGAATTCCACAGTATTAGTCTTGACTACCCAAAAGCCATAACAATAACTATATAAGCAATTAAATCTATATAAATCTTAGACTGTGTGAAATTACCTATAATGATTATATCCTTTCTCTATTTAAATTAAAATAATAATTTTTAATAGAAAACAATCACAAGCAAGCAAAACCAATTAATATTGAATGGCAGACCTTGCAGTGGTCACTTTGGCATGAAGTTCTTGGTTGGAAGATATTACAGCTTCCTCAGTAGGATAGGTGACATCACCCATGTACACAATATAATGCTGTAATTCCAACCATTAGCTCTGAGTATTTTGCAGTGCTGTAAAAACCTAAATCTCCTATGGCAGGAATAATGAACTTTCTGGATAGATTACTTACCTTGAGTGGATTGCCTGTTGCCCCACAAATGATGAGTGAAGGGAAAAGAACTAACATCAGCAGCTTCTGCAAAATGAACATGTTGCTTGACTGCTTTGACATGTTCAGCACAAAGGGGAAACTTAAATTTATAACAAAAATCAAACTACTTTGCTTGAGGATAGCTGATATTGGTATTGTAATTTATAGGACGCCAGGAGAAAGCAGCATCATCCGGCAGTAGTAAAATCATGTTATTTTTACAAACCTGAATGTTGATTAGCAGTTGGAGTGGATCGGCCGTCTCAGGAATCTGTTTGTCATTGTGGTATTTGAGTATATGCCAATCATTAACACCAATGATTACTCAAGTTAGACCACGCATGATGCCAATTTAAACATTAAGCGTTTTGCTTCTTGTCAGCTATGTAAGAACAAAATTTTAAATAAATATTCGGTGCTAATTTTTTTCGTTAACATTTTTATGTGTTCGGTTGATTATGAAAGTTCAATCTAAAGAACGTTAAGAAAAGGCTATTATTTTATATACATAAGAAAATTATTTAAATATGTACTGTAGTGTCAAGTAGGGGTGGCACGATCATCCTTCGATTAAATTATTCATTGGGCATGTGGGTCACCTATTTATTTTATATGGAGGGAACCAAAAAAAACCCTAGCTTGGTAATAGATTAAATAGCATATTGTATGGAGTCAATCCAAGAAGACGCTTCACAATCAGATCGAAAAAGAAATTCATATTCATGGTTTGTTAAAAACTAAGTGATTTCTTATAAGCGGGTAAGTCACACATGTATTAGAAAACATGAGAAATGGACATTGTTAAATATGGTTGTATCAAGGGTTCTTAAGAAGTGTGTTGTGTCTATTGTGGGAATACATGAGTCACAATGTATTGAGTGTTGTTCTTATGGTTAAATGATTCTTATAAATGTTTGAATTTTACTTGAACTTGAATTTTAAAGTAAATAGAAGATAACACATTCACCTTTTCAATTAATGAAAAATGGGAATCAATACATTCATAAGACAAAACAAAATAATTTCTAAAATTTCATAAATAAAAAAGAACAACTTTTTAGAAGTTCCAAAGTTAATTTATATAATCATTCCATGGAGTTGTATCCCCTAATATAGGTTAATGGTAGAAAGAGAATATGGAAGGGGTAAAAAGGCTTTGAAATCATCACAATGTTGACTAAATATGTAATATAGTCATGGATAGTGTGACTAATGAAAGAACATGGATTCATACAATAAAATAATAGAGGTTAAAAAATCAATGCAAGCACAATAGAATTAGAATTCTTATGGATTGGATAAGATGGTGGCTTAGAAAAATATAAATTTATATATATCATTCCATATGATAGAGGTTGCATATAATTTTGATTTAGTAGATTCTGAATTCATTCAATTTTTTAATCCTTAGTCTAATTTTTATTTTTATTTTTGTAGAGATTATTTTATGTAGGGAGGTAAAGCTTACTAAGAAATATTGCAATACACTATGCATGTATGCACTAAGAACCGTAGGGTCATTATTAAATGATTTCATCTTTTATCCTCCATTTGGATTTGGTGCATTTCCTTTATGCTTGGAAAATGAATCTTGCTAATGTAAGATATAAGATTTGAAACATGATTTCACTTCCAGTATGAATCTATCTATGGCCAACCTTCAAATATATGACCTTAAAATTGGTTTCCAATCTTAAATAGGTTCCCTGTGGCATAAGAGCATGCCAATACTTAAAATGAGGTAATAAAACATTTTATTTGATATGTGGATATGTTTAAAGTCCCAAGAAGATGTTACTGTGTAATTTGGGGCCTTATAATAAGTATGTGATAAAACCTATGAGAATTACTATTGGTATCCCTATAGGTATCTATATAGTCAAAGCTTGATAATTATAAGTATAAATGTATATGTGATAAGATTGATACAAGATCTCTCAACCATTGAGATACTTTTACATTTGTATTAACTCATAATTTCCTCATTTACAAAGAAATTAGATAAAGACCCATGAATTATTAATCTTGATATTATAGATAGTTATAATAATAATAGATAATTGAAAGTTTAGACTTGATTATATAATGTCTCGCTATGATGAATAATTTGATTATTATACAATGAATATTAAATCAAATTATACTTAGAGTAACATTTTGGATTCTGAACTTTTATCATCATTCCATGAAGTACAAATATGTTTATTTTTGGTGTATTTTCTTTCGCTGGAATATAGGGATTTGGATTTGGTTGAATCTTTGGGACACCAAATTGGTATTTTCATGAAGCATGATCTCAATTCTTTTGATAACTCCTTCCTTCTTATTCATGTATGCGTTCTATTTGATACTCATAAGCCATTTCCAAATAATTTGTCAATCGAATCTCATAATGGTACCTGGGTTCAAAAGAAAATCATTGAAAACCCGTGAAAACTTCACAATATGCCAAACAGTCTAACTGGCACTTTACTATTTCCTGCAATAGCTTTTTAGGATATTATATAAAAGTTTGTCAAGATCCTGCTTAATATCCATCCTTGTGTCTTCTCAAAAAGACATCAATAACATCTTGCTTCAAAGACATGTTTCATAAATTATAAGAATATTTAGATTGATGAAATCCCTATCTCTTCTCGTACAAATGAATTAAGTTTAATGAAGGGTGCAATTGAGGCTCATCCTCTGGTTCAATTCATGAATCAACCCCCAAGTTGATGAAATTCCAAAACCGGCCTTTATAGAGGAAGAAAATATAGTGAAAGAAATAGGAGAATGCATTTCTTCTCAACATTCTCACCTTGAGCCTCTTCCATGCTCTGAATCTCCTTTATCAAAGCTTAATAGATTAAAGGAATACTCTTCCCCTACTTATGAGAAGATTTTGAAGTCTGATGTGTTTACTTCTAATCCAAGGGAACACTTATCAAAACCTTTTTTTTTTTAATAAACACAAGCATCAAAATTCTCTTTAAGGATGCTCTCTATATTCAAAATTAAATCTAGTCAAAGATTCTTCAAAAAAAATTAAATTTTGAAGAATTCAGACACTTCACCTTACATGAATATTTTCAAAATATGGTCGAGAATATTATTCTTCAAGTGGTTAAAGAAAAAATAAACAAATGGCAGAGGAAATCATGTCAGAAGGAATAGAACAAGAAAATGGTAATCTAAATTCGGTCTCAACTTGTATCCTCTTATTTTGAAGTTTACAAATCTCCATCGCAACCTTTGATGCTTGTTTTGAATGTTCAAAATTTTGTCAAAAAAATTGTTCATCTCTCAATAAAATTTCATTCCTCAACAGTTTTATTTTGTTACTCCACCTAAAAGAGGACAACCTGTTAAAAGCACAAAGACAAAATGGGAGATTGATGCAGGGGTTAAAACTACTTTAGATTCCACTTTTAAACTAAGGAAATCCAAGGAAATATAAGCCTCTCTTATTTTTTTAAAGCAAATTACAAGGACAAGGAAATTTAAACGTAATTTATACGTTCTTCGAGGAGGCAATGAAAAATTTAACTTGGAATGTTACGGGCCTCAATGAACCTAACAAAAAAGCATCTTATTAAGATGCAAATTGACAGTAGTGATATGGATATTACCCTGCTACTAGAAACTAAAATTGTTCATCAAAATTCTCAAGATTATTCCAAAAATTGGAAGGTGTGGTCAGTAGTCTATAATCTCCCCCAATTGGAGCCTTGAGCAGTCTATCACTTTTATGGAGGAAATCTAAAGTTCAATTGGCCCATATTATTCTAATCCTAACTGAATATTCATCCACATAAATGTATTCCATTTTCTTTTAAATAATTGAATGCTTATGGAGAAACTTCTACAGTTAGCAAGAAAGTGTTATGGAGCTCCATTTCTCAAATCCTTGCATTACTGGGTGATGAAAAGGTCATTCTTGCTAGCGATTTTAATTCCATTTTGTCCAAAAAAGAAAAACAAGACAGAATATCCCCCAATTAAAGACCATTAAGGACTTCAGTAATTTTGTGTCTCTTCATGGCCTTTTTTATTGTGCACCATCTAATGCATCTATGACATAGAATAACAAAAGGAAACGATTCCTCAACATAGCTAAATGGATTGGATAGATTTTTCATTAACCCTTAATGGATATTGGAAAGAGGGTTTTGTAATACAAATATTCTTCATTTCTCAAGATTAGACCATTATCAACTGCAGATGGACATTCCAGCATAGATTTTTGTATAAAATAAAAAGCTTCGCTTCAAATTTGAAAAAATGTGGTTACGTGATCCATATTTTATCCCCTTATTAAAATAATGGTGGATACAAGCACCTTTTTCTCAGGGATAAGAAATGTTCCAGTTGGCTAACAAACTTCAGTTTATGCAAATTAAAGCCTGACCTACAAATCTCATGTCAAAAATATATTTCAAGAGAAAACACATCTGATGTCACAACTTACTAACATAGATGAAGTTATTATCCAAAATGGTCTCCCTTTAGAGATATATGAGATGCAAAAGAAATTGCAACACGATCATGAGGAAATCCGTGTTAGAGAAAAAAATTGTTGGGGACAAAAATTGAGAGAATTATGGCTCAAAGAAGGAGATCAAAATACCAAATTCTTTCATGCTTAGTCAAAATCAAAAATCATGGTAACATTATATTTCAAATAAAGGGCGCTCATGGTAATGTTCACAAAGACCTAGATAAGATTTAGAATGAGGCAGTCTCTTTTTTTCTAAGCTTCTTTCAAAGGAAACATATCAGGGCTCTTGTTTGGATATTTCAAAATTTTTAATTGTATTCCTTTTTTGTTGTTACGATAAGATATAATTTCTCTAATCAAGCCATTTTATTTGGAAGAAGTTAAGAATGTTGTATTCTCTTTTCCTCTTGAATAAGCACTAGGACCTAATGGTTTTATAGCTTCTTTTTTCAAAAAGGATGACATTTTGTTGGATTAGACTTGTTGAAGGCATTAGGGAAATCATGTAGGAATACAATCATGCTAAGAGAATTTAAAACAAATTTCATAGCCATGATTCCTAATCCAAATACTTTTACATATTTTAGACCAATTTCTCTATGAAATATGTTCTACAAAATTGTCACAAAAGCAATTTCTTTGAGACTAGCTCCTCTTATTCCTAAAATTATATCTTTGGAGAAAGGGAGTTTTGTGCCAGTTAGCGACACTATAGAAGGAGCACTCATTTCTTATTAAATTCTTCATACTATTCAAACCATAAACTATCATCTATGATTGTAAAATTATATATGATAAAGGCCTCTAACAAAGTGAACTGGAATTTTCTTCTGCAAATTATTTCTAGAATGGATTTTCCTCACAGGGGGTGAAAATAGATTCTTTCATGCATATCAAGAGATAAATTATTAATTTTAGTAAATCTAAGCCCTTGTGGTTTTTTCTCTTCCTCTCAGGGAGAGCATCAAGGAGATCCCCTATCTTCATTCTTGTTCATAATTTTAACAGAAGGTTTAAGTAGGATGATTTAGCACAAGTATAATGAAGGACTATGAAGATGTATAAATATCCCAAACTCTAATATTTCAACCACACATATTCTATTTTTTGATGATAATTTGTTATTTGGACGTTCCCCACTGAATGAGGCTAAAAATATTAAGATGGTCTTCAAAAAATATTATCAATATTCAAGTCAACAAGTTAATGCTTCCAAATACAAGGTTTTCTTATTTGTTCACTTCTAATAAAGTATCAACATCATTGAAAAAAACATTGGGATACAAGAAAGATAACCTCCCATGCAAATGTTTTGGAATACCTTTATTTCCAGGGAATCAATAGGTCATCTTATTGGAATCATATTATGTATTCCATAGTAAAGAGAATAACAATAGGTCAGAAGGTGCCTATTCTAGTTGAGTATGATAGTTCTGAAGACCATGATGTTCCGATCTCGCCAAAGCTTGAAGTGGTTATGGGTTGTGATCAAGATACTCATAAGGAAGATACAGAGGTGGAGAACATTTCCCCTATCAAGGAGTCGACCTCACATGTGAAGGAGACAGATAATGTCCTTGGTAATTCTTAGAACATTCCTTTTATCAAGATTGTGGACCTGTAGGAAAGAAATGTTCAACTGCTTAAGGATGACATGGATGATAAGATTGACCCTCCTTTTGGGGTTCTCCAAACAGCCAAAGCGGCCTCTATGTACTCCTTTTGGTTAATGAAATGGGTGTTCCAGGAAATCAAAAACCTTCACCTTAAGTATCGAGCCATTGATGCTAAGGTGGATACTTTGCAGAATCAGATGGAGTCTGGCCCTGACACCAAGGAGGACAAGATGACTAATAATGACAACAATAATGTCCTGCAGTTACAAGCCAAAATTGATACCCTGGAGAATACCATAAAAAACATATGCATGATTACAACAACTTTATGGGCTCGACCATGGATTGTTTCCTGACCATTAAGGTTGAGCTAGATACTGGGTCACCAGGTAACAAACCAGAGGACATTACTGACAACCTGGAGGACGAAGGTCCCAGAAAACGCACTAGATCTGCTCGAAAGAAGAAAATTCATGACAAAATCTAGGAACTCTCTGAGTTCAATGCAGCGATGAAGAAGATATCTAAAGCTAAGCAAGAAGCCACTGAGGCTTGTAAGGAGCTGGTCTAGCGCTCTGGTTTCTGGGTTTGGTGGTTGGCCTTTTTTTGTGGTTTTTCTGGCTTCTGGTTTTTTTCCTATTTTTTGTTGTTGTTAGCTTTCCTGTGGTCTGGCTTCCATTCCTGTCTCTTTTTGGGGTGCTTCAATGTCTTATCTATGTTTCTAGCATGTAAGGGGTTTCGGGTCCCCATTTAAAACCTATTTTTCTTGAAATCAAAAACAATTGGAATAATAAAAAGGTGTGTAGTAAGAGGGGAGGGGTGAATCAGTACCCTTAAAAACTTTACAAACAAATCTTTGTAATCATAAACTATAATAATCGGCTGAGTAGATTGCTTTCACCATACATTTAATGTCATTGCTGAAATGTAAATGTATGTAATCAGAAGAATAAAACATTCTTGAAACTCAAGTACACATAACACATGTATTTGGGTATTGCAGAAAACCCTTGTTAGAAGGTAAAAAATGTCGTGGGGATGAAACCCACAAAGCTTCACTACTGCAGTAATAAAGTAGCCTATTAGAGCTTACAAAGATTGATCACTTCTGGTGACCTTTCCCTGTTAGGAGTAACAATAAGATCGATTAGATCTACCTCATGTGAGGATTTTGCAACAAAATGTATGTGTGCACTCTATTAGGAGATTTAGGCAAAGACGGTTAAGTCTGCTATGTTACGAGATTTAGAGCTTGTTACAATTGTTAGAGCGTAACCAAATTTGTGATCTGAACAAATACAACCTGAATATTATGGATAACATATCCTTTAAGTAAAATAAACTTACCACCTTAATGTGACTGATAATACCTTCTGTAAGGCTTGGTAGCCTTGTCTCTGTCCTAAAAACTGAATGCTTCAATTAAAATGCTTGTGATAAAACCCTTGTCTAATCTTCTGATATCCTTAGTGTGGCGGCTACTTGATCATAATACGATCATCAAAACTTACAAAAATGACATCTTATCCTTACATATATCAAACTTATTGACATAATTAGGGTTTTACAATATCTTAGAAAACCTAAGATCAACGGTGTAAAAAATTTACCTTGATTATCTATACATATAAAATACAAACAATTAATGATTGCACTCATAATTAATGTCCTCCTCGACCATTGTAAAATTTTATCTAGCTTGGCAAAAATTTGTTACCTTGATTGATGTGTCATTACAAACTTTTATGTAACTGCTAGTTTACTCGTTAAATACTGTATCTCGGTGCTTGGTGTATCTCAGTGCTCGGTGTATACTAGTGCTCGGTGATCACTTCACTCAATTAACTTTGCACTCGGTTAACTATGCACTTGGTGATCAATACTGACTAGTCTGTCTTTGACTCTGTTACCGACTAGCAATTTGAATACTTGAATACTAATGACAACCTTCAAACTCATATTTAATTAACGTTCTCCCCTTTGGTATTAGTATTAAAAACTTGTATATGTAGATTTAGTATACACAGTAACTTTATACATAGTGACTCCCCCTTTGTAAATGCTCTCGGTATGCATAGATATATACATGTTTCCCCCTTTTTGAAATTAATGACAAAAAGAAATACCTTACAACTTGTCAAAAATGTTGGTATGGGTCTTCTGTAGATTTTTTTTAACGCTGCACTTAGTGATTAATACTGACTAGTTTGTCTTTGAATATATTACCAACTAACAATTTGAATACTTGAGTACTAATAACAACCTTCAAACTCATATTTGAACTTAACATTCTCCCCCTTTGGCATTAGTATCAAAAACTTGTATATGTAGATGTAGTATACATAGTGACTTTATACATAGTGAACCCCCCTTTGTACATGCTCTTGGTATGCATAGATATATACATATGTTTCCCCTTTTTTAAATTAATGACAAAAATAAATAACTTAAAACTTGTCAAAAATATTGGTATGGCTCTTCTGGAGATTTTCCAATAACTAGTCTCTCTCATTCCTCTTTTAAGTGATCAAGGGTTAGCTGTTCCAATTTCAGTTGAGCACGCATGTCATAAATGCTCTCTATGACTAATAGTTTAGTGGTGACAATCAAATTATTTTCCATTGTCACATGTTTCTACATCAATTCTAAATGCGGTAATAACATAGCCTGAAGCTTAGTTACCTCTCCTTTTTTCTTATTGTCTTCCTTCTTCAAGTCAAGTCTTAACCGTTGCGTTTGTAAAACCTTGGAGTAATGCATTTGAAATGCATTTTTCTCGGTTGTAAGATTATTTCCATTATCTTTTAGATCATCATCTAATTTCTTCATCTTTTCACTAAGCTCGGTAGTGAAGTGATCTAGTGTGCATAACTTCTGTAAAATTGTAACTTCATGAGTAATAACACTTTCTAATGTTGTTATAGATTATTAGAGTGTTACCTTGTTAACTACCACTGCTTGGCTGATCTTTTCATTAATCTTGTACTGAATCTTCTTTTCTGCTCTTGCTTCTAACTTCTACTCGACATCAACATCAGGACCATTTATTGCCTAGGTGAGCAGTGAAAGTTGATCAAAGATTGGGGCAGATTAATTTATTTTCACATCGGGAACAACTTTCTGTAAGATCTCCTTAGCTTCTTCTAGCACATGTACATTCTTGTGTTCTAACCTTAGCCTATCTTGAGCTACTTTCCAGGTGCATAGTTCACCATATTTTTGAGTGTTTCATGATCAAGTGTCCTCGGATCACATCTAGGGATGTCTATGGTTTATAAAGTGTGACTGGTTCCTTGCTCCCTTTCTTCTTTTTCTTATTTCTTTGTACATTTGAGGTAGGAGATAGGGTTAGTAATAATTGAGAATTGTGCTCAGTATCTGGCTTTGGTGGCGTGGTAGGTGTGATGACTTGTGTAGGTGGCTCAGTAATTGACTTGGTGTAAGTGGTATAAGTGTCTACCATCGTCTCTATATAACCTTCACCATTTTTTTTGCATCAATGGTTTCTTTGGGTGCATCACCTTGTGTAGTATCTCCACTATGGTCAGTTTCTTTACCCTTTTCATCACCCTTGTCTTCATGTGTATCTATTACCCACTCGGGTGTAACCTTTGATTCTTCAGTTTCAATATCAATAGCTTGGATGAGTATGGGAAGATTACCTGGAACCATAGCTCAGGCGACCTCGATTGTATCTTGTCCCTCGAGGTTTTGGGTAGCTCTGGCTATTACTTCATCTTCCTTTTCTTTTTCATCTGGGTCACCTTCGGTGATATCATTTATTATGATTTCTTCATGTCTAAGTGTTGTGAGTAGCTCAGGAATACATCCAATACATTATCAACATTTTCATCTTCAACATTAGTTGTCTCGGTACTCGGTCGATGTCCCTCAGTATCGACTGTGGATGCAACATCCTCTGTTTTCTCAGTTGGACTCAACATATTTTTCCAAATCATAGTACTCTCTTCATCAACTTATTTCAATTTCTCTTGAAGTATCTTGAGTGCTCTAGATTTCTTTGGAAATTGCTTTGCAAACTGTTGCATTATGTAATCAATCTATTCAATTGTGTAATCAACCTTAAGTACAATGAGTGCTACCTCTCTCATCTATTTGTCTGTTGTCAATGCACAAGTCCATCTAACCAATATTTTGTCATATCTTGCTTGTGGTATGTATGTAGAAAATTCTATAGGAAATTTTCTGAAAGTAATCATAATACTTATCATTGCATCTTCCAAATTGTCATGATTCTCAGTTGTAAATTTTGCATAAGCTTGTAGCTTCGGATGTCCTAACCTTCTGGTTGGCCTTATGGCTTCTGTTACTTCATCAATAGTCTGTGGTACCTTATTATTTACAACATTAAATTGATCAGTATTATCATTAGAATCATCCTTATCATCTTTATTACTCACATACCTTTTTTGTTGTCTCGGTGCACGGGTCTCAATGGTAGTCTTTGGCTTCCTTGTCTAATAAGTATACTTCGGGGATGATCTTTTTATTTGATAACTCCTTTCTTCAAATGTGGAAAATGTGTTGTCACCAATCTTGTTCTTGTCCTTGATGGAGTCTCAGCCTTTGTGCCTTTTCCCTTCTTTTCCTTAGGTGCCTCTTCTTATATTTCATCTCATTAAGTGGCATTGACATCTTGATCTTGCTCTTCATCACCGACTATAGTTTTCTCCTCAGTAGCATCAACTAATCTATCATGTTCTTCGGGTAAACATACCGAGTTGTGTCACACTTAAGGACCATTTGGGTTGTTTCGGCCAGACCTTTTTTGGTCGGACCCATTTCAGCCAAAACATGTCCGGCCGTACATATGTGGCACACACGCGGTGCCATATGGCGTCGATGTGGTAGATGGGTTTTGGCCGAAACTGGTCTGGCTGAAATGGTTTTGGCCAGAACCCTTAAAATTTATATATAGGCCAAAATTATGTTTGAGCGGCTCATTTGCACTGAGCAACTTTCGAGAATTGTAGAAATAATAGGGTTACTTCAGTCGAAAATAGGTTGGTTTTTTTTTTTAATGTTTTTTTAAATGTTTTTAAGTTTTCTTTAGTTAAATTAATGTAGTTGCACTATTATTTGATGTTTTTTGTTTTAATTTTGTTATTTTTAATTTTAGAAAATATACAATATTGTTTTATGTAGATTTAATGTTTTTTTCAATTAAGATTATATGTTAGTTACTTAGTTAATTAATTTATATTATTACAAATGTTTCAAAATAGTAGGAAAATATTAGAAAACAGTAGGAAAATGTTACAAAATAGTAGGAATGTGTTACAAAACATTACGAAAATGTTACATTAACCCTAACATGAAACCTTAACCATATTGAACCCTAATATTAACCCTAAGAAAACCTTAGCTAAATGTTACAAATCATTAGGAAAATGAACTACAAGACATTAGTATTATGTAACGTTCATGTATTAAACATAACATTGTACCATAACATATGAAACCAACATCTTGAACCCTAACATGAAACTGAAACATGAATTTTAACATAAACTTTAACATGAACCCTAACATGAAACCCTGACCATATTGATCCCTAACAGAAACCTAATATCAAACCAACACATGAAATTGAAACATAAATCAACATAAACCTTAACATGCTAAATTGAATTTTTCTTTCAAACATATATGTATTCAAGTGTTTTTTAATCCATTTTATCTATCATGTGACATGGCATTAGCTAGAAACTAATATGAAACTGGAACATGTTAACCAACATAAACCCTAACACTAAACAAACATATATGAACCCTCACCATGTAAAACTAATTTAAAAGTAGATCCTTAAACCCAATTGAGAAATTAACCATAAACATAAACCCTAACATGTTCAACCAACACATGAACCCTGACCTTCAATTAGAATGTGCTAGAAACCAACATGAACAGTCTAACCAAAAACAAATTAATCCTAAAACTAATTGATAAATAAACCAAGTTGAACCCTAAACCTAAACAAGAAACATTATTTTACATTCAGCTAGGCTAGTTGTAAACCTACAGACAAAATTGATCCATAACTCAAAACCTCTTTTCGTTAGAAAATATATGCACATGTATGTATATATGATTTTAAATCATTTTTATTTCAAATGTTTATGCATTTAAGTGTTTTCTAGTTAATTAATTTGTAACACGTGTTTAAAAATATATAATTAAATTAGAATTGGACCGTGTACATGTGCAGCTTGATCTAGACATATATTCTTCTTTATACTTTCGAGCATATACATCTATTTTTTCTATCACATGGCATCGGGTAGAGGGACATCGCATGTAGATCCTGGAGATGTCAGTGTACATGGGGGTCATAGGTCCCACTCTTCTCATAGATCCACTAATTCTAGAGAGGACAGGGATGATTTATTTGCCAGTACCATAGCTCGATTGACACAAGCTATTGAGGTTCTTGATCAGGGTATCCACTCATCCACCACCCTCCCTAATAGGGATAGGATGAAGGTCATTAGAGAGGACGTGGTTTGTATGATTGATATAGTTCAATCATACAACCCTTATGATAATATATCTATTGATACATTATATACCTCTCTCTCCCACAATGTTAATGGCGTTGTGAAGAATAGACAGATTGATTCAGAGGTCTCCACCACTATGGTGAAGACCGTGTTTCCTTTTTATCGAGACAGAGTGTAGGTCAGAGCTTATATGACTACTTGGTGTGAGGATGACCTTGTTGGACCATTTATATATCCTCGATGGTTGGCTTCTCATCATAGGTGGCCCCAACAGGATGAGCTTCCACTATATTTCTGCAAACAATTATTTGTAGAATTTCATTTGCATCATGATGTTGATTACACACATTTTCTCGATCATGCTAGTCAGGGGATGGGGAGATTATCAGATAGACTCAGAGGGCCTAATGCCCTAGTACCTGCTAATAAGAGGGAAAGGGTGGGTCCAAACCTTTTGGTCGTACCAAAAGGTTTGGAAATGGCAGCTACAGGACAAACTATACCTGATCACAGAATCAAGACAAATGTATTTTATAGTATTTCGAGTATCAGGACACCGGTTCATGAGATGTCATCTGATCATTTAGAGAGATACATCTTGCATTCCCAATCTGGCATTCCCCCACCTACACAGGATGCATCCTATACTGATGATCCATACCGTATAGTAGATATACCATCTCCCTTTGAGGTTGCAGCTATATCAGATTTGGACCAGTTGTGTTGTGGGTAAAAGTACAAACCTGTGTCACACTTTTACAAAGGAAGAGGACCACGACATGCAAAACTGTTAAACTCTAATGACATAAAAGTGGCATTTGGGTTTAGAATTTAAAAATGATGTAAACTAATGAAATGTGTAAAATTGGATGTAGTTTATGCCTATAATTTTTTTAAAAAAATTTGAATAATTATTGACCTAGTTTTTTAATTTTTGAAGTCCATTTTTTAATTGCGCAAAAAATGTTGAAAATGTAGGGTCTAGTTCCCTCCAACTAAATATATGCAAATAATCTTTTTTTCCTCTGATTTTAGAATATGTTTTAGATGACATGTACAGCTAGTGCATAAAAAAAGAAAGATTGGTTTTCGGTATATATTTTGTCTGTTATAACTATTCAAAGTCGGAGTTACCCAAAATTAACAGTTTTTTTCTCCCTCCACATTTACCCTAGCAAATCTAAACCAAATACAAAACAAATTACATAGTCTTGAAGAGGACTCTCTCCTCTAGTGTTACATATAAGTTGTAAAATTTTATGACATGATTTGCTATTTTTTTATTTTTTCGAACAAGCATGTTCTTCAATGTTAAAATACCTACTTGGAGTTTTTTCAAATTATAATATATTATATATAATCAAAACACAATAAAAATTATATTATCATAATCTAGACTCCGAGCTCTACAAAAGGGTATATTTAGATTTTTAAAATGGTTGATTTTTTATGAAGATATCAGTTGTCTAAGTGAGAAGTTCTGTAATTTTGAAATTTTTGCCTATTTGGCTGCCACATAGGATGCCAC
>MU223326.1:326444-341526 GCA_018584345.1 Thuja plicata
ATATATATGTATATATATATATATACATATATATGTATATATATACATATATATATATATATATTAATATATATGTATGTGTGTGTGTGTGTATATATATATATATATATATATTTCACACCAATACATTTACATGTTATATGTTGGTATGTTATTTTAGACAATTTTTTTAAAAGCAAAAGTGGGCTAGCCACTAAATATATTATTATATATAAAGTTGATTCAAAGGTTCAGCTGGGAAAGAATACAACAAGAAACCCCAACATCATCACCTATTACACTATATGATATAACCTGAAACTATTACAAAGTAGGAAGGGAAATGGGCTTACAAAATACAAAATGTCACACATGCCCAAAATCCCAAATGAGTATACTTCAAAAACTTTATACCCTGCTAAACTGCCCTATCAACATGACTATTCTTTCATAGCTTCAAAGTCTGTGAACTGCAGAACCCGTTGACTTTTCTATGCATTACCCCATCCAGCTGGAAGTGGTAAGTGAATTTCGGTGATCCACCCATCCAAACCATCAGCAGCATTCTTCCCTTTCAATACCCCCTACATTACATAACCTATGTTCTGGTGTTGCCCCAAATCAATAGGCAAATTGAGATCTGGAACGTTGAGTGGATAGACAGAGTCCCCCGCGGATGTTGTTTGTGCCATCTCTTGGTTGAGAAACCGTAGTGAGATGTTAGGGGATACTATGATGTTGAGCATAGCTGACATAGTGCTTTCGATGGATGATTCTTTCTCCTTCCCGAACTCCCTAGCTGCACCCTGCAAACTGTTCATCCCAAAAAATTTGCTGCTCTAATGTCTTCTGAATGTTGACATAGGTTAACATACATTCATGCTTCGTAATCAATTGATGGTGAGAAAATAAACCCCCAACTAGGGCACATCCAGACCACATGTTGTATTTATGAATTGCTGGTGTTAACCCATTGTCTCTAATAAAATGCGGGCGTATTACCTTGTGGGCAATTAGCATCAATACATCTACAAACTGAAGCATGTCCATTGCGTTTGAAAGAAATATAGAAATCACTTGGGATGGAAACAAAACTTGTTTCAAACTTGGGGTGAGAATGTGCTCGCCAATAACCCAACGTATGGCTTTGCAAATCATGGGTGTGTGGCAAATGAACATTGCATCAAGTTGAAAATATTCCACCGGAGCTGGGATCTAAGCCTCTTTTTCATCAGGAAGCAAAGAGATTTAGTAAGTCCTTGGTAGAATTTCTTTGTCGACATGGTCACAAGCCTCACATCTTGGGATCTCTCCTAGAATTGACACTATCAAACAGGTTAGGGTCTATACCGTTCTGTCACCTGGTATCTACTCTATTGTCTCTCATAAGATAAATACCCTTGAAACGCGATGAAGAAGACAAGATGTGTTGCACATACATGATCCCCACCATAATTCGTGATCTTTTTTAAATCCCTACATTTATTCCTTTGTACCCTGTATCATTTAATTTCAAGCTCGTAAGTTTTCAATGAGGTTTCAAAAACCATTTTGAGGGCACTGCGTGGCCAAAGGACAGATGGGAGGCATGTAAGCTCTGCCAATTTGCCTTTTGTTTGTGCAGAGAAATTTAAATTTCATTAAGCCATGTGATACTTTGTGAGCCCATATCTCCTTGCACATGGTCACACATATTGTGAAATGATAGTAATCTTTATAAACTATGATACCTTCTGTAGTAGCTGTATGTATCGATCATCACCGGGTTGTTTGATATGTCATTATCATGTTCCTTTCACTGCAATTTTGATGTCAATTTGATCTTTATTGAGCCATTTGACATCATGAGAACCTATCTCTCCTTGCAAGTTGTTGCAAATGGTGTGAATTGATAAAAATCTTTTTTATTTTTTATTTTTAAAGAAAAAACTTTGTGCCTTGCTAAATTATCCATAGATATCCTTTCTCATCAAAATTTGTGTGGGGCATCATTGTCCTATCCCCTACTCTCCCAAATTTGACATCATACCAAGGTCTTCTTATCTCTTATTTGAATACTTATCATGTGAGACCAATCTATGTAATTCAATATTATGAGTAATGAAGTCCTGTGGATTTGAATCTTCGAGCATGAGCCCGTCACATCCTAGGTTGGAGAGGTAGTCAGCCACAACATTTCCTTCTCGTAGGGTATGGGAGATGGAAAGTTCTTAGAATGTATCAAGTAGAGACCATATATTGTGTAGGATATATCTTAGTCACAAATTATGAATCTCTCATTTGATACATGTGTTAATGATGACCATAGAGTCACCTTCGACCTGTATGTTTTCATACCCTCCTTTTTTTTCCATTGTGAGAGCTGAGAAGAGGGCATAAGATTCCTCTATATTATTTGTCCTTGCTGGTATTGGGGATGACTTTATTGCCAATACATCTCCATTGTGATCTCTAATGCACACTCCTATCCTAGATTGTCCAGGATTACCTCTCGATGCACCATCAAAGTTTATTTTAACAACTTTTGGCTTGCATGGCAGCCAATGTATGGAATCCTAACATATTGCTTGTCTATTCTGGTCATGGTGCCCCAACCAATGGGCACTACAATACTCTTCCATTCTTGAATGATGAATTTGTCCCAACTAATAAGTACTGGATTGCATTTAACACTAGTATGACTAGCATTCACTACTTCGGATATGGATTTTTCCAAATTGGACAGAACTAAGTAAATTGGGGAGGGGTTTTGGCGGAAAATCCTTTTATTTCTCTACCACCATAGTGCCCAAACAACTAGTGCTGGGATACATTTCCATAAACTTATGATAAGGGACTGTGAATATAGTTCTGGCAAAGCTTGAAAAAGATCCCAAAGAGTGTTACGGATTGGTGTAAGGTAGTGTAGTTTGTCAAGAATGAACATCCAACATTTTTGTGCAAAAGAAAACTTAAGGAAGAGATGGTCCACGTCCTCAAATTCAAGATCACAAAGTAGACATTTGAATGGCTGGGCAATGTTGAATTTTGTTAGTCAATCACTAGTCAGAGCTCTTTTTCTTAGAGCTATCCATGCAAAACAATCGGCCTTTGGGAGTACCACCTGGTTCCAACAAAAGGAAAATGCATGGAAGGGAACTATGTTTGCTTTCTGCTATTGTATAATCTTATAGTTGTCTTTGATGTTGAAAAATCCTTCCTTACCAAGAGCCCACAATATTTTGTCATCTTCTTTAGTCAGGTAATTTGTCTTGGAGGATAATTTTTAGTCTATCCCTCTCAGGTGGAGGGATCAGTAACTCATTCAGGTCTTTCCATATTACTTTGTTTGAGAAAAGGCATACTACTGAGATGTAATCAAGCAAATAGACTCCCCAGTGTGCCTCTACTACTTCCACCAACCCATGATGTAATCCTAGTTTATGTAAGGGGGGTGATCCATTCCATGAATCTCTCCAAAATTTAACTTTGTTCCCAGAATTCACCTCCCAGGTAATGTATTTAGTAACAATATCTCTCGAAGCCATCATGAAATCCCATATGACTAAACCCTTTGGGGGGTCCCTAATAGTGAGTATTCTAGAGGGACAAGGGTTATCTAGATATTTTTTCTACATAATTTGGCACCACTTATTGTTTGGTTGAATGTACATTTGCCAAACTAATTTTCCCTCAAAGGCTTTATTGCGGTTAGTCAAATAGTGGATACTTTCCCTTCCCAAGGGTTTTATCTGGGCCATATCTTGTAGGGAAACTAAAGGGATCTTCTTCTCACCATTTATATTTCCTTTCCAAAGGAATTGACGAAGAAGGTTTTGTATTGTTTGAATCACTAATGAGGGTGCCTTAAGGACTGAAAGATAGTAATTTGGAATGGAAACCAACACTGTTTTGATAAGAAGAATTTTCCCTGCTAGAGAAAGTCATCTCACTTTCCATGCCACTATTCTAGACTTTATTCTATCAATGATAGGCTTCTAGTACATGAGCTTTTGTTCGCACCCATGAAAAAGGGGATACCGAGGTATACATGTTCATTTTCATCATTTCATATATGTATGTATTTTATACATGTGAATGAGTTATTTCATGTTTTAGAAATTACATATATACATGTTCATTTTCATCATTTCATTTATGTATGTATGTTATACATGTGAAAGAGTTATTTCATATTTTAGACATTGCATATATACATGTTCATTTTTGTCATTTCATATATGTATGTATGTTAAATACATGTTCAAATGAATTATTTCATATTTTAGACATTACATATATACATGTTCATTTTAGTCATTTCATATAAGTATGTATGTTAAATACATGTGAATGAGTTTAATACATGTTACTTTTAAACATTTCATATATGAATGAGTTATTTCGTATTTTAGAGTTATTTTTATGTAAGTAACTAAGCTATTCAATTATCTAATATATTCAATTTGTCATGTAAGTGATTTAAAGTAATTTAAAAGGGGATGTCTTAAGGGGATTTCTTAAGGGGGGGTATAAAAACATACACATTAACACATAAATCTATAATAACATACATATTTAAGCAATATAATAAATGAATTGAACCATCAAAATACAATTAACTAATCTAATCAATTTTCCATGTAAGTAATTTAAAATATTCCAAAAGGGGATGTCTTAAGGGGAGGTATAAAAAAATACACATTAACACATAAATCTATAACAACATACATAAAAGCAATATAATAAATGAATTGAACCATCAATATACAATTAACTAATCTAATCAATTTGTCATGTAAGTAATTTAAAATAATCTAAAAGGGGATGTCTTAAGGGGAGGTATAAAAACATACACATTAACACATAAATCTATAACAACATACATAAAAGCAATATAATAAATGAATTGAACCATCAAAATATAATTAACTAATCTATTCAATTTTCCATGTAAGTAATTTAAAATAATCTAAAAGGGGACGTCTTAAGGGGAGGTATAAAAAAATACACATTAACACATAAATCTATAATAGCATACATATTTAAGCAATATAATAAATGAATTGATCCATCAAAATACTATTAACTACTCTAATCAATTTGGCATGTAAGTAATTTAAAATAATCTTAAAGGGGATGTCTTAAGGGGAGGTATAAAAACATACACATTAACACATAAATCTTTAACAACATACATAAAAGCAATATAATAAATGAATTGAACCATCAAAATACAATTAACTAATCTATTCAATTTTTCATGTAAGTAATTTAAAATAATCTAAAAGGGAATGTCTTAAGGGGATGTATTGAGGGGAGGTATCAAAGCATACACATTAACACATAAATATATAATAACATACATTAAAGCTATATATTAAATCCATTGAACCATCAAAATATACATTATAAAAGAATACACAATATAGAAAGCATGCATAACTATAGAGTTCAAATTGTAGAGTTCAATAACATATATCCAATATCCAATACATTAAGTAAGAGTTCAAACTGTAGAGTTCAAATATGAAAGTATGAGAGCTGCAAAAAGCATTTTATCCTAAAGCTCCTGATATATATAGTCTAGATCCTCTCTGTCTTTTATTATCTCCAAAAAAATTTCATGTTCTTCAATAGACAACCCCCACTTTTGATTGCCACATCCTCTTTTTTGCAATGTCTCAAATTGCAACTTTGTTGCTATAACCAAGTGACTGTAATGTAGAAATTTTTTATCAGACATATAATCAATAAATTGAACACCATTTCTGCCTATCTTTACCTGCTAATAATATGTTCCTTCAATAACAACTGAACCAGTCAAATATAACTATCCATCACCATCTACAATTTCTTCTGGCAATTTGTATTTTACTTTGATGCATCTTAGTAGATAATAATCTACACTTTCAGCATTGTAAGGATCTGCAACCACAACAAAAATATCACCTAGATACAAATGCAGATTAGATATTAAATTCAAATCAAAAGTATAATAAATTAAATTTAAATAAAAGATCATGTACATGTGCACGCACCTATAACAACAAAATCAAAAACATGCTCATAATCAACTGAATATATAGGATCATGAATTTTTATGTCAATGTCGGCATCTTCATAAGGAGGCATTCTGATTAAATCCTTCATATCCCATTGCGAAACATATCCATTTGCAATATTTTAACATTGACTCATTGGATTGTCCTCAACGCAGTCAACACAGAAACATGATTTTTCTCTTACTTGAATCAATAGAGGCTTGTGTTCTCTGGTACTCATCAATTGATGTAAACTTGTAATACCAACAATCCTTTGACAATTGTAAGGATTAGATTGGTCTATATCTGTTACAAATATGAATTGAAATTTGTCCATATTTAAATCAACAATTATGATAACATAGATGAACACGAAATTATATTTTAATTTAGATTTTTCCTACAAACTATATATTACCTTTCACTTCCCAAAAATAATGTTTGTTGTATTTGGTGTCCCGAATAGAAAAATAATTTTTACACCATTCAACAATTTTCTTTGAATTCTCTATCATGTTACTTGTAAATTTCTAAACTATCAGTTTAAATTTCAAATACATCTAAGTTTAAATTATACTATTTGAAATATATAACTATATATATAACTACTGTTCACACCATTTGTACCTACAAGTTCATGTTGGCGAAGTGCATGCTTGACACATGCTCCTGCTCCATCATTCTCTGCTTTTCCATGCCTACTTTCAAAGAAGTTCCACAGAAACTTAACATTGCATCTATCATGTTGCATAGCTAGCCAATTAAAGGCTTTTGCAAGATTAAGTTGTTTAATATGCAAGATTATGACCACATAATAATTTTACAAGTAATCAATGAGAATTTGAAAATGAATTGAAGTCCATACACTTACCTGGACAACCATCACACCAAATCCAGTGTTGTGAAGCTTTTATCCCATGATTTGCAATATCTTTAAAATAAATTTCAAAATAATGAACCACATAGCTCCTATCATGAACCTTATCATCGCTGATATAGAGATGAACCTCCTTGATGATAATGCATTCATTTGGATTGGTACTTTCTACCTCATGCAAATCAAATTGTGTGATAGGTCACTTGCATAAATATTGCAACTTGGTCAGAATGATAATATTGATCTTGAAGCTCTGATTGAGGGGAGAATGTGTAGTTCTTAGAGAAATATACAACTGAAAGAATACAACCAGGTGGAAAACAATTTTTTGAATCACGAAACTGTTTAGCTTGCCATCTTGCACCATGAAAATTTTGGATATGTGGATAAATGATAGTACGAAACTTGGTCATAAACTCAAGGTAGGGAAATTTACACTCAAGGTAGGGAAATTTACTCTCCTTCAGTACAATTTTTTTGGATTCATCTCTGCTCTTAGTTCGGTATGTCTCATATTCAAATATCTTCCACAAAATTTGCATTGCAACATTAATATTCTCAATTTGCAATGGAAATTTATGTAAATCTCCACAATCGATGCATGCACTCTTTATACATTTTACTTTGAACTCATCTGAATCTTCTGATTTCTCACATAAAATAGACTTCACAAATTGTGTCGTACTTCTAGTGATGAGCATATCTAAATTCAGTACTGCCATTACCTTTTTATATGATTGCAAATATAGATAAAACTCAACATGATTTCATAAACAAGTTTCACGTACCTTATTTATGCGTATAAAGCAAGGGCGCAACCTCTCAAACATTCTTTGACATATTTTCACATCTGAAAATTCTTGTTTGAATGCTTCAAAATATTTTCTTTGTTTTGTATCTATAAAATGTTTTGGATGTGTAATTTTCATACCGGTCTCTTCATCTTTCAACTGTATAGTATCCCTTCTATTAGAAGAAACATGGGAGTGAACGGTCCAATATTCAATGACCTGTCTTTTTACATCTTCAAAAAATTTGTCTTTTCGAGGAAGTCTACAAATATTAACCTAATTCTTTTGAATATTTTCATGGAACATATTTCTCTTCCTGATATATCTTTGAATAGTTCTTCTAGATACATTTTTCTCTGTGTCAACCTCCTACTAGATAAAGTATTCATCAATTCTCTACATGCAACACTTAAATTGGCTCCTTGACTTGAGCTGTTAATGTCGTTCAATGCATCTTGCAAATTTTCAACTATCATTCGATTTACACTGTCTCCTGATTTTTTCTTGTTATCAACACTTAACAACTCCAAAACAAGAGTCATTTTTTTTCCTGAATAACCTAGGAAATAATCGTGCTTTTCCAATCAGACTTTTATATTGAAAATATTCATCCCAAATATTTTTGCATTGTTTTTTATTGTGCTTTCAGGTACTAATTCATCAGATGAAAATTGATTGAAAAATATATCTTCATCCATCTCCATCAAATTGCCCATGTCAAATGATATATTTCCATCAATTGGTTCCCCTAATTGAATTGGATCTTCTTGGACTTCAACAGGTTCATCTTCATTACGTTTTGTATGACCTTTCATTTTGTGATCCCTTATTCGATCATATTTACTTATTATGTTTCTTTTATTCCCCATTGCACAATTTGTTCAAATTGAGAGCTTCGATTCACCTGCATACAGAAAACCATATCTAATTGTTAAAAAAATCAAAAATAATATTGATAAGTTCATAATTTAATATTGAACAATGCTTTAATTAAAAACACAAACAAATCTCAAAAAACTAAAAAAAAAACTTGCAAATAATACAAACCTCTTTGATAATTTTAATTCTTAGTTGCCCTTTAACACCCAAAAATACACTTTTAAAATAATTAAAAAAATTATTTTATTAAAAAAATATTTTATAAGTCAGAATAATTGATTTTTGCTTTTAAATTTTTTTAAAAAAACTTTTATGTATATCAACTTTGAGGGTCGTGGTCATCCACGCGACCATGTTTGGTCAGCCTTAGTTTCAGTCGAAACATGTCTGGCCGAACCTGTTTCAGTCCAACCTATTTCGGATGAACTACTTATGTGGCATCCCATGTGGCAGCCAAATAAGCAAAAAATGGGAAAATTTGAAACACGTCATTTCTGGGGCTTATTTGTCCACCAAAACTGAATTTTTTTTAAAATCTAAAAATACTCTTTTGGAGAGCTCTGATTCTATATTATGGTCATATAAGTTTTATAGTATTTTGATTAAATATAATATATTATAAGTTAAAAAAACTCCAAGTAGGTATTTTGACATTGAAGAACATGCTCGTTCGAAAAAAGAAAAAAATAGAAAATCATGTCAGAAAATTTTAAAACTTATATTTAACACTAGAGGAGAGAGTCCTCTTCAAGAATATATAATTTTTTTTGTATTTGGTGTAGATTTTCTAGAGAAAATTAGGTGGGAGAGAAAAACTGTTAATTTCGGGTAACTCCGACTTTGAATAATTATAACAGACAAAATATATACCGAAAACCAATCTTTTTTTTCTGCACTAGCTGTACATGTCATCTAAAACATATTCTAAAATTAGAGGAAACAAAGATTATTTACATATATTTTGTTGGTGGGAACTAGACCCTCGATTTTCAACGTTTTTCAACAATTAAAAAATGGACTTCAAAAATTAAAAAACTATGTCAGTTCTTATTCAAATTTTTTTAAAAAAATTATAGGCATAAACTACATCCAATTTTACACATTTCATTAGTTTACATCATTTTCAAATCCTAAACACAAATACCACTTTTATGTCATTGAAGTTTAACTACTTTGCATGTCATAGTCATCTTCCTTTGTAAAAGTGTGACACAGGTTTGTACTTTTACCCCTTCATCAGTGATAGAAAATTTCATTTTCAATGTCTTGACTATCTTGGTCTTCTTCCTACCCATTTTATCAACTTGAAGTCCAATTTTTATTTATTTTTAGCTTCGTCATACGTGCCAAATCTCATGGTAGATTTGTCAACATGTTCATTTAGTACTTTCTCTATAGCTTCAGAAGCTATATCTACAACAATTTCATAATCCATAGGAGGTAGCCATGCTATCCTTGGTTTAAATTCTTTTATTAGAGTTGTGTCGGTGTCAACTACAAAACAAATATCCTCTTTATACTTCTCTACCAACTGAATTTGTATCCTTGTTCTTTTCTCCATTCTCTCTTTGAACTTCATAAAGTAATCATTCATAATAGGTTCAAAGTTTGTTCCTAGACTTGCAATGGATTCACCAATTTGCAATGTGATCAATCGGTTGGTCTCCTATGTTACATTACCAATGAAGGAAAATGAATTTTGCAAATAGAAAAATGTACACATCAGTAGAGAACCAAACTTAAGTGTATTTGATCTTGCTGATCTCATTGTTCTCATGTTTTCTTCCAGTTTCCTTTGTAATAACTTGGCTAGGTCGAGTTGCAAACCCTTCTTCACTATTTTGTATGCAGTGTCGACTACTCCACATACGATGTTGTTAGGTCTCCCCGATTGAAATATTTTGTATCCAATAACATAGGCACCAAATATTAGTTCAAGATCACTGATGGTGTTGATCCTTAGACCTCTACCATCGCACTTGACTCATGTTAGACTCTCGATTTATTCTTTGGTCGGGTGCCTTAGGGTTTGTTTTGTCGATTGTCAGATACCCATTTATTACATGTATAACATCTTTTCTTATCTTCTTTGGTTCATCTAGCCATATTTTTCCATCATGTATTTGGCTCAATACAATGTGTATCCATTCTATCTTGAATTCCTTCGAGAAATATAGGTCATTGGTTAACTCTTTTACTTCTAGATGCTTATGATTGTCCTTCAGCTTCCCATCAGTGCTTAGCTCCTGATAGGTCGATATGAGCTCAAAGTCACCTATTTCACTAATTTTGCAATGAATGTATGCTCTTACATTGTGAACCAATAGAACCCTAGGCGGTATCATGGAGAACATGCCTTTGGCATTGGGTTGAGCATCAACCTGTGGATGAAACTTCTAATGGGGTTTTGTGCATGTCAAATTCTTGATAAGAATTACTTTCTTTCTTTTGTCCATCTTGCCTTTCATGGTTCGAGATGAGGACACCATCATATTTCAAATTAGGGATTCCAACAAAAATCATAAACAACTCAGAAAGTCCTTGATTCTTACTAGATATAACCTTCAACTGTTCAAAATATGATTTGAATCTCTATAAAATGTTTCAAAATGCTCCGCTGTGAATTCACTATCAATCTCTCTGCTCTTTTCTTTGATCATTATGTGAACAAAAGAGTTCACTTCCCTTGAATTTATACAAAATGCATTTAGTCGATGCAATAAATGCTCATCCCCAACCAATCGGTTGAAAAACTAATCATTTGGTTGATACTAAAGACATCTCTTCTCGGTGAGTACAACAATGCTCAGCTGACTCAGCAACTCAATTGTCTCTCACATGTTCACCGACTGGAATTATTACTCAGTATAGATTAACCGACTCAACTAGTTGAAAGATATAAAAATATAATACCATAGTGCATCTTAATTCATGCTAATTTGGCATTCGTATAATGAATACAAGGAACTGATGTAAGATATAACTTTGCAAAACATAGTTCCATACCTTACTTGTATTGCTTAGGTGGAGGTGGTGGAATCACCTAATTCAGCAGATGAGGTGTCACCGACTGTTGTGCTTGACCCAATATTTTCATTTGATGCTCTCCTCCACATTTCATTTTTTATCCTCATGATTTCTTTGATTATATTTCCATTTCCATAAGTATCTAATTAGTCTTTGCAATCTTTACTTAAGTGACTGACCTTCTGATAGTGTGTGCATGTCATTCCAGAGTTTGACCAATTTCTAGATTTAGTTCTCCATTATCTCATACAATTAGCTGCAATATGTTCAAACTTACCACATGTTTTTCAACTATCCCAAGTGTTATAATCCCAAGCATAAGCATTACCTTGTCTTCTTGATTGATATGCTTTTTCTTGTCCTTTTGGTTTCAAGATTTTCTTCATATTAGTCATGCATGCTTTTGATGTATGACCATGCCTATTGCAAGTGTGACAATATTTTTCCATCTAGGTTTTCTTCTATGGTTTTTTCAGCTTAGATTGGTATTAATGTGCTTGATGTCCATGCTTGTTACAGTTATAGAAATTATCATTAAATTTAGGAGAGTTTCTAGAAGTACCTTTTTCTTTGCTTCTACAAATGTTTGATGTGTGGTCTAGTTTTCCATAGTGATGGCATGAGGGTTTGTTAGGATTTGGATTTGTGTAGACAATATTTTGTTTAGCTTGATTCGATGATTCTCCTTGCTTACTATACCCTAAACCGGTATTGTTGTTCAATCTCCTTTGATTGTTCATAAATTCATCCATCCTCTTAGTACTTTCTTCAGATCTCCTAATCACCTCATTATGTTGTATAATATTCACTTCATTTATCATTTTTTCATTCTCTTCTTTCAATTCAAAAATATCTTCTAGTTTTCTAGCAAGTTCAATATTCACTCGGTTTTCCTCGTGACTCATAGAAACTATCTGATTCATGATTTTGAAATAATGTTCAGTAAGTCTCATTATCGCGGATTCTTTCTCTTGTAACTTTTTAGTCATTGCTCTTCTTTCATCAAAAACCATGTTTCCATCTTGTTCAACTTTCTTTGCATTGTTCAAGACTTCAACCATTCTAACCATTTGTGTATCTTGACCAATCTGTAGTGGCTTCACTTGTTAAGTAAGTTTTTGATTGCTTTCAGATAGCTTTGATATGATTCCTTCAGATGCATCAAATATGCTACTAGATTCAAATCCAAATATATCAAATGGGTCATGAATCTTTTCTTCTTGATAATCAGTATCATGATAGCAAGATTCCATATCTTTTCTCTTAACCAACATATCCCTTAGTTTCTCCTTGGCTTCTTTGTATTGATCAATGCAGATTTGCATCTGTAACTTTTGATTTTCAATAGTTTTTTCAAGCGTATACCTTTCAATTGTAAGATCTTTTCTCTTCAGTGATTATTTTTTTCTAAAGAAGAGAACTAGCTCTGATACCAATTGTTGGAATAATAGAAAGGTGTGTCCTGAGAGGGGAGGGGTGAATCAGTACCCTTAAAAACTTTAAAAATAAATATTTGTAATCATAAATTGTAATAACTGAGTGACGAGATTGTTTTCATCATACATGTAATGTCATTGCTGAAATGTAAATTCATGTAATCAAAACAATAAAACATTCATGAAACTCAAGTACACATAACATGTATGTAAATTTTAAAATAATAAAACTTTCATGAAACTCAAGTACACATAACATAAAATGGGAGAGGTTTCGAGCGGGAAAGTATTTTCCAATTTCAATGGGGTTCCAGCCAGGCATGGTAGCCCAGTTGTGGGCACTAATCCTGGTCCTGGGCTAGAGAATGCCACAGTGAACACGGCCAAAACTTCAATGGGTTCTCTAGTACCTGTTTTGAATCTGGCCATGCAGGTGTCAGACTCTTCTTTGTGTAGAAAGGAGAATCAACCTCCCTGCCAGGTTGTGATGGCATGTGCATCGCCTATGCTGAGTGCTGCAGAGATTCCTTCTAAGGATTTGTCTCATCCTTCATGCCCACTAACGGCTAGAGAGAATATTTTAGAGATCGAACCTAGCCCGACTCTGGAGAAAAATAGCACTAAGGACCCACTAGTGGGGTCCCCTGAAGTGACAAGAAATGAGTTTGTTGAGGTCAAAACCTCTTTAATGTAAAAATGGTCAGAAATCATGGGTGCTAAACAAGTGGGAAAACATTCTCCTGCTATTGGAGCTCTGAAGGCTGACTTTGTGGATGGTGAAGTAGCTATTTTTGTTCCTGATTCTCTGGTGGATCACTCAGTTTCTTCAATGGAGTTTACTCTGGTTGGTAATTTCCTTGGCCCTCGACCTAACATTGAACTGGTTAGAATTTTTTAGGAAAAGGTGGGATTTGAAGGGTTAGGTTGACATAGATGCTTTACCTAAGGGGTTTTTATCCTTCACTTTTTCTAACAAAGAAGATTAGGATTTTGTCTTGTGTGGAGGACCTTGGATGTTCTGAAGAACAATAGTGGCCTTCCGTAAGTGGACTCCAAATTGGGATTATTCTAAAAATTTCTTCAACGTCACTCTGGTTTGGGTTAGGTTTCTAGGATTCCTCCTCGAGTATTGGAAAAAGGAAGTACTTAAGGGCTTTGCCTCCTCTTTTGGTGGGGAGCTTCTCTCAGTTGATTTTATGACAAATGCAAGTCTCATCTAGTTTTTGCAAGAATTTGTGTCAATATTTGTTAGTTTGATAACCTTCCTTCAATTATTAACATCAATTCCAAATTGGGTATATAGAAGCAAGAAGTGGAATTTGAATCCCTTCCCTTTGCCTGCTTTCTGTGTCACAAAATGGGTCATTGGGCAAAGAATTGTCTGAATAAAGTTAAAAAGGATGCCAAAGAAGTGGTCTCTGACCCTAATCCTCCTAAGGAACACAAACTAATCTAGAAGGAGAAGAAGACTTCGGTTTTAACCAAAGATGAGAGTGTTAACAAGGTCGATCTGGAAGGATGCCTTGGTGACATGGTTGAATCTGTTAGGAATAAGGTGTCTCAACCTTGGATAATTCCTATTCTTATTATTTGTTTTGTAAAATGTATTTCTTGCAAATAATGTTGATGTGTCGGCATCTTGAATTGTGTGTAAGGAGATCATGGCTAAAACGGTTATGACGAATTCCTATGACACGTAAGAGCTATGTTAGGAAGATTCAATGACAAGTGAAGACATGTGGCAACTGATAAATGTGAGTACTGTACACTCTTCCCCAATTGTGGGGTTCGGGGCATCGCCCCGAAAAAAATTTTGGGTTTCCTATTTTCTCAGAGAATGGTAAAAACCCTAATACGGTTATCGTTAGGAGTAGCCCTAAAAAGTGAAGCGCATGATATAAGAATTTTTTAGGTTTGCGAAGATAAGCGATGCGAGTGTATTTTTGGAACGGTTTATGCTACCGTGATTTGTCTTCAAGGGTTTTGAAATCTTCTGAAAGAACTTGCATTGCAAGTGTATTGTAACTGTAATAGTTTTTGATCAATACATTGTGCAGGTTTTGGAGTGCT
>MU223326.1:341602-392190 GCA_018584345.1 Thuja plicata
GTTGCAATATCTTTGTTAAAGTAGTTAATGAATCTGTAATTGTAAGGATTGAAAAGAATTTGCACAATACTTTCCTATAGAGATTAGCGTAGGAAGCTGTTTCCGCACCTAAGTTTCCTTACAGAATCAAATGGAATTCAAAACTTGGAAGAGGGAGAAATAGTGGAATATTTTACATATATATGTGATTTGGTGATGAAAGAAGTGTCATTAGAGGTAGTTGTTCCTATCCAGGTTAAGGAACAATCGTGATTCAAAGTTGAAGGTGCCTACTTCACTGTTCAGTCAAATAGTGAGGCAATGAGGGAGGATTCTCCTTCCTATGACCCTGAAAAGTTAGAAGAGGAGGATTCTTCATTTGCTCCAGATACTCTATTTGGCAGTGGCGATGAAGAACCATTTGTCAGTCTGGATATTCTAGATCTGAATGGGGATCCATGGACTACTCAAATGGGGAAGAAACAAAAGAAACAACATAGAATACTCTCTACTCCTTGCTCTAAGGGAATGGTAACTTGGAGTAGGGCTGATGGAGGTTCTAAGGTTCAAAGTGTGAAGGTGTATGTTGGATCCCAAAAGAGAATGCCAGGTAGAACCTCAAAGAAATAAATCAGAGAAAGAGAAAGTAAAAAAGATACAGTAGATGATAAGAAATTGACCATCCAGGATGTCTATACTCTAGTTAAGAAATGAAAATCATCTCATGGAACATTAGGGGCCTCAATGCTTCCCATAAGAAGGATACGTTGAGGAACCTGGTAAGAGATCATAAACTTGATATCATGCTAGTTGAGGAAACTAAAATTATTAAAGATAAGGTTGAAAAATTAGAATCTTCAAAAATGGTGGGGTAGTTGGATCCATCTATGTTCATTCCTCGGGTGATATTGCTATTTTTTGGATCTAAAATAATATTAAAGATGTTTTTCTTAATAAGGATGTAAATTTTTTGAGCATTAAATTAACCCATATCAAGTAAGATTTTGAATGGGTGACTACTAATATCTATACTCCCAGCTCCAAATCTGGTAGAGATAACTATTGGAAAATGGTTGAAAATCAAAGGCTTTCTTTCTGTGATTCTCCCTAGCTGGTTATGGGATATTTCAACTATCCTCTAAAAGACAATGATAAGTTTGGAGGGGTCGATAGCTCGAGTCAACTAGAGGGTAGAGTTGAGCTTATGGATTTTGTCAATTGTCAATCTCTTTTTGATATTTATCTACAAGGTGTTAATTATACTTGGTCTAATAGAAGAGTGTGAGAGGACCTTATTCAGGTTCATCTAGATCGTGCCCTGATTTCTAGAAACTAGCTAAATAAATTTTTTTGCTCGCTGTATTCAATCATGAAGGTTTGGTCTGATTACTTTCTCCTCTCCTTTGTAGCTAATTTAATGAAGGTTAAGTGTAATTTACCCTTTATATTTGAAAAAATGTGCATTGACAATCTAGACTTAGAGAAAAGAATCTTGGAATGGTGGAATGTGAACATTCGTGGAACTGCTATGTTTCGGGTGTCTAAGAAACTCTAGCACATAAACTAAAATATTAAGACTTGGAGTAAGGAGGTGTTTGGGGACATCTTCAAAGTCAATCTTGACTTGCAAAAGGAACTTGATATCATTCAGGACTCTATCCAATAGACAGGTATGTCTCAAGATCTTAAGGATAAAGAGACTTCTCTTTTGGTCAAGACTCACAACAATATCTCTAAAGAGGAAGTGTATTGGAGACAAAGGTCAAGGTCACTATGGCTGAAGGCTAGAGATAAGAACACCAGGTTCTTCCATATGTCTACTTCCGAACATAGGCATTCCAATAGAATATCCAAACTCAAGTTGGCCTTCGGCTTGGTTAGCAATGATAAAGATATTTATTTGGCTATGGTTGACTTTTTTTCCTCCCTTCTTTCCAAAGATCAGTTGCTTTCCTTGGGAAATCAGGCTCTCCTTCTTGATTCTATCCCTTCCTTAGTGGATGAATCTACTAACAAGTTCTTGACTGCCATTCCTTGGAGGAAATCAAGAAAGCTTCTTTCTCTTTTGAGGGAGATAAGTCCCTAGGGCCAGATGAGTTTCCTGTGTTCTTCTTTCATAAATTCAAGCATATTATGGGCAGGGATATCTGTAATGATTTTAAAGAATTCTTTGGGTCCAGAACTATGCTTAAGGAAATTAATGCTACCTTCATTACCTTGATTCCTAAATCTCCTGGTGCTTATTTTGTTGACTCCTTTAGGCTGATCAGTTTATGTAACTCAGTGTATAAAATTTTCTCTAAGGTTCTTACTCTTAGGTTGTTGGCTATCCTTCCCCATATTATTTCTCCTCAGTAGAGTGGTTTTATTCCCGGAAGGCAAATCTTGGATTCCATTATGAAGGTTCATGAGGTTATTCATTATACCCACTCTTCCTCTAACTATGGTTTCTTGTTGAAGCTTGATCTATCAAAGGCATATGACCAGGTGGAATGGGACTTTCTGACTAATATTCCCCAATCCTTTGGATTCTATGATAAATTTTTGCAACTTGTTTCCCATCTTATCAACACTTCGGGGTAAAATTACAAAGTTGTGTCACACTTGAGGACCATTTACATAGTTTCGGCTGAAATTGTTTCAGCCGGAACAGTTTTGCTCAAAATGTTTTTGGCCGTACATACCTGGTGGAAACATGGTGCCATGTGGCATCAATGTGCCAAATGAGTTTCAGCCAGACCTGGCTTGGCCGAAGTAGTTCCAGCCGATACTACCTATGTGGCAGCCAAATAGGCAAAAAATTTCAAAATTGCATAACTTCTCACTTATACAGCCAATTTCTCCATCAAAACTCAACTTGTTTTAAAATCTAAAAATACCCTTTTGTAGAGATCGAAGTCTAGATTATGGTCATATAATTTTTATAATGTTTTTATTCCATATAGTATATTCTAATTTGTAAAAACTCCAAGTAGGTATTTTAACATTGAAGAACATGCTCATTCAAAAAAAGAAAAAAAATAGCAAATCATGTCTGAAAAAATTAAAAATTATATTTAACACTAGATGAGAGATTCCTCTTCAAGAATACATAATTTGTTTTTTTTTGGTGTATATTTTCTAGGGAAAATTAGGCGGGAGAAAAAAAATTAAATTTTGGGTAACTCCGACTTTGAATAGTTATAATAGAAAAAATATATACCGAAAACCAATCTTTCTTTTTTTCTGCACTAGTTTACATGTAATCTAAAACATATTCTGAAATCAAAGGAAAAAAATATTATTTACATATATTTTGTTGGTGGGAACTAGACCCTAGATTTTTAGCATTTTTCAGCAATTAAAAAATGGACTTCAAAAATTTAAAAACTATGTCAATTTTTATTCAAAAAAAATTTAAAAAATTATAGGCATAAACTATATCCAATTTTACACATTTCATTATTTTACATCATTTTCAAATTCTAAACAAAAATGCCACTTTTATTTCGTTAAAGTTTAACAGTTTTGCATGTTGTGGTCCTCTTCCTTTGTAAAAGTGTGACATAAGTTTGTACTTTTACCCTTTGATGGCTGTTGTTATCATGAATGGCTCCTCTTCCCACTTATTCAAGCCCTCAAGGGGGACCCATCAAGAGGATCCTTTGTCCCCTATTCTCTTGCTATTTTGGCGGAGGGTCTTGGTCGTTATTTTAAGAAATTAGCTTCAAAAGGTTCTCTAAAGGGCCTCATTTCTTCTTCTGCCTCTAGGCCTTGCTCCCACATGAAATTTGTTGATGATATAGTTATTATGGGGTTCTCTACTATCAAGGAGGCCAGAAGGATCAAACATGATCTTTCTATTTATTATTTAGCTACAGGTCAAATTGTTAATTAGAAGAAGAGCTCTGTATTTTATAAATACGTCGGAGGAAAGACAAAACATGATAGCAATAATTATTTGGTGTGATATTGGGACCTTTCCTGCAACCTACCTAGGTCTCCCTTTGGTCTTGAAACCTCCTGACTCTTTTTTGGCAGGTATTATGGAAATATTTAATAGGAAGTTAGTGGGATGGAAGGGAGCTCTCCTAAGCCAAGTTAGAAAACTCCAACTTCTGAAAGCTTCTTTGCAGAGTCTCCCCATATATGCAATAATTCTGTTTAAAATCCCTGGAAAAATTTCATATGTGATTGAATCTATTCAGAGAAATTTTCTTTGGTCTGGAGTGGAAGACAGAAAGAGACTGGATCTTGTGGCTTGGGACAAGTTTTGTACTCTGAAGAAGTGGGGAGGGTTGGGGATTCGGCCTCTAAAAGTTATTAACTAGGCCCTTCTGGCTAAGAAGATATGGCGTATCTATGGTGAAAAAAAGAATGGAATGATATCATTAAAAAAAATATCTCTTTTTGTTCCCTCACATGTCATACTTTATGGTGTCTAATGTGAAGGTGCAAGGTTCTTTCATTTGGAACAATATCCAACAAGCTAAGGAGATGGCTTTTAAGGGTGCTAAGTGGCCTTTGGGTAATGGTAGGAGAATTATGTTCTGGGATGATTGTTTGGTCAAAGATTTTCCTCTGAATTCCATTCCTGCTATTAATCCTTTAATTGATATCTGTAAATAGAGATTTGGTATGAGGGCCAAAGATTACTGGGAAAACTAGACCTAGGTTGACCTTTTTGAGGTTGACTTCTCTCTTAAACCACTGCTGCTAGATTTGAATGTCTGGAAAGTGGATTCTACTAAGGAGGATAATTTGATATGGGGAAAGCTTCCTCTGGGTCTCTATTATGTTGCTTCCACCTCATAGATCTTGTTAAAGCCCACAGATCCTCTTCCCTTCTGGACTCGGGTATGGGATAAACACCTCACTCATAAAATTAACATTTTATTTTGGATGCTTTGGCAGAATTCTTATCATTGACAATCTCCAAAAGAGAGGCATGATTCTTCCTGACAGATGTTTTCATTCCAAAAATGCAGAGGAATTGGTATTCCATTTGGCCATTGACTATCTTTATTCCATAGATGTTTGGTGCCTTACCTTGCAATGTTGGAATATTCACTAGGTGTTTCCAAACAATTCAAAAAAAAAATTCATGCAGTGGAAAAATGCAGCTGCTCCTATTGATAGGTTGTTGTGGAATATTATTGCCCCTCAAGTCATTTGGAAACTATGGCGGGAACGTAATGATAGAGTCTTTTGTGATAATGCCTTGCCTCCGATTTTGATTACTGAAAAGATTAAGAGAAGCATCAAAGAGAAATGTAATGTGTTCAATGGAGTTATGTTGGATTTAAATGCTGGAGTTTCTATTGGATCAATTGCCAAAGCTCCCTCCATGTGGGAGAATTACATTTGGCTTTCCCCTCCTATTGGCTAGATTAAAGCCAATTTTGATGGAGCGGTGAAGGGGAATCCGGGCCCTACTGGAGGTGGTGGTCTAATCCACGATGACAAGGAAAAATATCTTGTGGCCGTGGCATTCCCCATTGGGGTCCAAACCAACTACCTGGCAGAGGTGATGGCTCTCTTGCAAACTTTAAAATTAATTAATGAAAGTATGTCCTTAAATGTGTGGATCAAAGGTGATTCGATGAATATTTTAAATTGCATTAAAGGGATTACCAAGCCATCATTGTCAATCAAGGCTATAATTGATGAGGCTTGTTTAATTATCAACTCTTTTACCAATGTCATCATATCGCATAACTTTAGGGAAGAGAATTGTACTGCAGATGTGCTAGCTAACATTGCAGTTAAGGCCGAAGGTATCATGACCTAGCATGGAGTTAGTGATTTGACCATTGAGGTGAGGGCCAAGTTGGCGTATTATCTAACTCATAGAAAACAAGCTGATTTGGAAAATCTCAAAAAGCTCTCATGAATTTATGCATGTCATTAATAGTTGTTAATAGGGTTATAAAAAGGGTTGTCTTTCCCAAGAATGTGAAGTGCAAACACGTGTTTAATGACTCTTTAAAAATTTTGAATTTAGATTTTCTACTCTATCTCTGTCTTACTTCTACCATTGCTAGTGAAAACCTATTCTTGAAAGGTATCATGGTGGGTGGGCTAAACCATAAGGAGCCAAAGAACTGTAAGAAATGTAAGAACCAAACGGAGGTTTGGGATAAGCTCAACAAGGGTGGCCTCACAAACTACATGGAGCCCCTTCATGGATCCAAAGATACTGTCATGAAAGCTTTCATTGAAAGCTGGAAGGATGGTTCTGTGGTGATTGGAGGAATGGCTGTCAAGATTTTTGAAGACCTGATTGCTGAGGTTATGGGTTTAAAAACCAAGGGGTTGAAATTCTACATGGACAAGAAAATTGCCCAGAAGGGCATTCAACACTTCCCAAGGAGAAAAGAGGAAGCAAAGAGTTTGGTGAAAGACTCTGGGGGGTTTTATGATGTCAACTCCATCAAATAATTCTAGGTGAAGGTGCTTATGGAGGTTATGGAGTACGTTTCTCTAGATGGGAGGTATAAAAGGGATTGTTCTTCCTATTTCATGTTGTTGTGTCATTTCTGACATAAGGTGAGAATTCCTTTCCCCTTCTACCTATTGCAATCTCTCCGTCATATTATTACTGACCACATGCATAAGGAAAGTAAGCCCATTCTGCATGAGGGCTTGATTCTCCTTATTGTAGAGCATGTTAAGAAAGTTTCTTCTTCTAGTGTACTTATTATCTCATCGAGATAATCTGGCTCTACTAAAGCTTCAGGTAAAAGGATTAGGGTGGGAGAGGAAACTATGAATCCGACTATTAAATAGTTAAAATTTGAAAAAAATAAAGGTATGGAAACGGACTTGGATAGTGAGTGTGTTGATGGTTATGAAGAAACTGACTATATCCCCCAATCCCAGTCTAAAGATGAGAGTAAGGAGTCTCTGTCTATCCCGGTGAGTGTTTCTGGTGATTATGAGGACAAATATTTGGGTTCCCATATTGCCAAGGAGGAAGGAAAAGACCCCGAGCTCGCTGAGGAGGATGTGGGTGACCAGAAAGTTCCTATTTTGGTCAATTATGTGAATTCTGAAGAGAATGATATACCCATCTCTCTGAAGCTTGAGGTGGTTATGGACGTGCAGTAGGAGAGGAAAGAGGAGAAGACCCCAGGTCACAATACTTCTGAGAAGGGAAACATCCCTGCTACTTCAAGGAACATTCCATTCTCTAGATTGGTGGATATGCATGAGAAGAATGTTCAACTCCTTGAAGATGATATGGATGACAAAATTGAGTCCCCATTTGAAGTTCTTCAAACTATGAATGCAATGTCTATGTACTCATTTCATCTAATGAAATGGGTATTTAAGGAAATCAAAAGCCTCCATCTCAGCTTTCAAGCTCTGTCTGCTCGTGTTGATCTTATCCAAGGTAATCAAGATTCTGGGTCGGCCAGGGTTGATGGTAAAAAGAACAAGGATGAAAATAATTTGAAGACTCTGCATGACAGATTTGACATTCTAGAGAACACTTTGAAGAAACACATGAAGGATAAAAATATCTTCATGGGTTCTACTATGGAGTGCTTTAATTCCATAAAATCAAAGTTGGATTTTGGCTCCCCAAATCTGAAGATTGAAGATCAAAAAAGATGACATGGAAGATGAAGGTCTGGGCAAGTGCACACATTTAGCCAAGAAGAAGAAAATCCAAGACAGGATTTTGGAGATTTCAAATTTCAATGTTGCCATCAAGAAGGTCTCCAAGGCTAAGAAGGAAGCGGAAGGCACTCTCCTAGAGTTTGCCTAGTTCCTGCAGCTCCCCTATTTTTTGTTGTTGTTTTTTTGTCTTTTGGTTGCCGGGGGGCCTAGTTGGTTTTTGGCTTTTTTCTCTGGTCTTCTATTTTGGTCATGGGTGTTGCGGGCTAGGTCTCAGTCCTGTCTCTATTTAGTATTTTAAATTTTGTCTAGCTTTCTATAATGGTTGTAAGGGGTTTCGAGTCCCCATAAAACCTATTTTTACCAGCAATCAAAAACATGTATGTATTTTGGTATCGTAGAAAACCCCTGTTAGAAGGTAAAAATTTCAGTGGGGATGAGACCCACAAAGCTTCACTGATGCAGTAATAAAGTATCTTATTATAGCTTACAAATATTGATCACTTCTTCTGACCTTACCCTATTAGGAGTAACAATAAGATAGATTAGATCTACCTCATGTGAGGGTTTTGCAACACAATGTATGTGTGCACTATGTTAGGAGATTTAGGCAAAGATGGTTAGGTATACTATGTTAGGAAATTTAGAGTTTGTTACAATTGTTAGAGAGTAACAAAATTTGTGATCTGAACAAATAGAATCTGAATATTGTGGATAACAAATCCTTTAAATATATTAAACTTATCACCTTATTGTGACCGATAATACCTTCTATACTACTTGGTATCCTTGTCTCTGTTTTCTTAAAACTAAACGCTTGAATCAAAATCCTTGTGCTAAAACCCTTGTTTGATCTTTTGATGTCCTTAGTGTGGTGGCTACTTGATCATAATCCGATCTTCAACACTTATGAAAATGACATCTTATCTGTTAGAGTAATAAAGTGATATCACTTATTAATTAAATCATCTTGATTTAATTATTAAGTCATTTATTATCTCTATTTTACTTAAGTTAAACTTTAGGCATAAAATAATTAATTCTTTTATTAATTATTATTATGCAACTTAGTTTTTTCCCCTTTAGGGTTTCCCTTCTAGGGTTTCGATCACCTTCATAAGGTTTGATCACTTTGCGTTTTGTATTCCCTCTTTGAATGAATATTTTGTCTTTCATAACTTTTTTTGTCTCCAAGCTTTGCTTTTGCAATAGGTTATTTTGCATGCAGATGACCTTGGCTTATGAATTCTTTGAATTTTAACATGGTATCAAAGCCCCTTTGCTGCTACCCATTCCTGAACTTTTGAATTTTTTGAAGCTCCGATGGTTTCAAGGTTTTTCTACATTTTCTGTGTGGATCTGGAGTGGATTTACTTTTTGGGGCATTTTGGGCAAAAACTAACATTTGGGTTGCGTCCGAAATGCCCCAAAACCCCCATTTTCATATAAGGCATGTCCTATTTGGACACAGTTAAAATTTGGGCCTTATTTTTGCATGCACAGCCCTTGGCATGTTTTACAAGGCAAAAATCCACCTCGGTTTTGACGTTGCCTCTATTTATGTGTTGCCTTGATTTTTGTGCCATCTAGATTTCTATGCACCTCAATTTCCATATGCCTCAATTTTTGTGTGTCTCAATTTCTGTGCCACCTCAATTTATATGTCATCAACTTGCATGGAGGAGAGAGAAAATGACAGTCCTATCCTTTTTTTAATATTTTTTAAAATTTAAAAAAAAAAGTATTTTTTATGTTTCTTTCTTTAATAAAAAAACATGCTTTTATAATATTTTTTTAAAATAAAAAAATATATAAATGTTTTTTTTCTTAAAAAAATACACTATTTTTAAATGTTTTTTTTTTTTTAAAAAAAAGAACATGCTTTTTTAAATTGTTTTTTTCAAAAAAACAATTGGTGTTTTTTAATTTTAATTTTTTCATTAAAAAATGATATTTTTCCTACCAAATTTGGCGGGAATTCTCGAGGCAGTCTAGATTTGGAGGGTTTTACCAGTTTAGTCAGGCTTTGCCATTTTTGGGTGAGGTTTCTTCCAGTTCATTTGGGTTTTCACATACTGACAGTTTTTTGCTCAGAAATTGAGGAAACGGAGGCGTTCTTCGCCAAACGAGATATCGACGAAAAGCTGGTTTTGAGGTTGTTCTGATTTGTTTAGTTTGGTTATCTGATTTTGCCATCTTGCAAAGTTTTTTCTAGTCAAAGTTTGGGTTCCATTTTGCGCTCCGGTCACTACATCTTGCTCCTCCGGACTCCTTTTTTCAACTTCCGCATGGCGTCGGAAAGCTACTTCTGTTCTCCTTTCTTATGTTATGGATCTCACTCCTAGAGTTTTGTCCATGTATCTTTTATTCAGTTTTTTGTTTTATGACATTCTATTAGATATCTTGGATGTTTCAGGTCCAGGGATCATTTCCTTTACTGAATATTGTATACATCCTTTTTTTTAGCATTTCTTGCAACCACACTGAGATAAAGTGTCATCTGATGCATGTTTGGGATTTTATTGTACTCGTACTATATTATAAAGTGCCATGGGAGGTTTAATGTTTTCCCTTTTTGTCATATACCTTTGTCAAGTGAGTGTTCCTTCCACAACATTAGTCTCATTATGTGTGCCAAGTGAGTGTTCCTTCCACAACACTATCCTTTATATGTGTTCATATGTTCTTCATCATGCAGTGTTTCTTGATAGTCTGTTTTAGTGTACCTATGATGCCTCTCCCTGCTTAGCATTATGGGGGGTATCTCCTGTTGTTTTTAATGCTTCCTTGGTTCGATTGATCATCCCGTCAAGATTTTTTTTACAGTCTTCTCCACCTGATCATGTTCTATTAAAGTGGAGGCTCCAATAGTTATTTTTCGACAGTGTTTGGAGCTTTATGCTTCAGAGATGTTCTACAAGTTCTTTCTTTGTTCCTATTTTATAGGACATTCTCTAGTTTGGAGGCTTCTTCCATCCTTCACTAGGCTTCATCTCTTTTTGGAGAGGGGTTTTCCAACTGGGTTTTCTCCTTTTCTCCTCTTTATATAGATTTTTTGTACTTGTGTACCTGATCAGGCCTTGTTGTCGGGAACCCAATTTTCCTGCTTTCAGTAGTTGTTTCTAGGTTTTTAGCTTCTCCCTAATTTTATATTAAGGGGGGAGGGGTGTTACAGTAATAAAGTGATTCCACTTATTAATTAAATCATATTAATTTAATTATTAAGTCACTTATTATCTCTATTTTACTTAAGATACACTTTAGGCATATAATAATTAATTCTTTTATTAATTATTAATATGCAACCTAGTTTTTTCCCCTTTAGGGTTTCCCTTCTGTTATGCCCTGCATCCTCGTCCCTATATTTTGTGTGCAAAACCTTGGGTCCCCCTTTTTCTTTTGTTTGTTTTTGCTTGTGGCTTTGCCTTGTCTTTTTTCCCTTTTGTTTTCTTTCTCCGAGGTTTTCTTCCCCGTTGTGGTGTTTTGTTTGTTTGGTTTTTTGTCTCTGGGACTCCGGTCCCGGAGGTCTTTCTTTGTTGGGAGCCGGACTCCGGACTCCGGGATTCTTCGCCACGATGTTCTTAAGGGTGTCATCACGAGGAATCCCTGGGCCCAGGGTCCGGAGGTTTGCTTGTCGGAAGATTGCTGGAAGGAGGTGGATTCCCCTTTTTACCATGGGTATAAATAGAACTTATCTATCACTTTCACATTTACCGTGATTAAAAATTTTGAGCACTCAGAGCGATTTTAGAGCAATTACAGAGCGATTTGCAAAGAGTTAGCTATAATCAATGCTTAACACTTCCAGTCCTTATCAGGCGATCGTGTATGCTTCATGGTGGCGATTGTGACCATTTGACAACTATAGCTATTGCAGAGCTCCCATGGTAACTCCTTCCTTTCCTCCACCTTTCGGCGTTCTTAGGTTGGTATTTCTGTTCCCACCTTTTTCTTTTCTTCTCGTTTGTTTGGTGTTTCTTTTTTCTTGCTTTCATTTGTCGTCTTTCTATTTTGTCTATTTTCTGTCTTTTGGTTTTGCCGCCCGTTGGTGGGTCGGCTCTGCCAGAGGGTTGTCCGCCCTCTGCGCAAAAGTGGTTGGTTTGTAAAATATGTAAACAGCTATATATACTCTAACTTGCCTGGTTTCCATGGACGTCGTTCCGCATTGTACATGTGTGTATATTTGTATATAGTCTTTGTATATCCCTCCATTCCCATGCATATATCCCTCGGCTTTTATGTATATCCTTCCGAGTGGCTTGGCAAGCTGGTCGAGTCGCCTGTGTTGCTGGTTTTCCACCCACAAACTCGTTTCAGGGCAGAAAACCACCTGTTTGAAACTTGGCTCTCGGCCAGTTTCAAACAGGCAATTTTCTCTCTCTTCCATAAAACCAGTCAAACCCTCATTTATTTCCCATGCACACAATCAATTTCAGCCAAGTGGCCTTCACTTTTCGCGCGTTCGAACAGTTGGCTCCGCCGTCATCGCCATAACTTTCATTTAATACCTATGCACGTGGCGCCCACGTGGGCTTGATGACTTACCTTTTTACATGTCCTAACCAACGGTTACTTCTCCGGGCTTCAGGACTCCTACCATCATCCATCCCGTGTCTTTACCAAGTGTGATAAAAATCCCTGGACCTGGATGTTTAGTAAAATCTTAAGTTCATATAATGCGTGTGCTTTTCGGTTCTTTTTGAATGAAACTAACTTTTCAGGAAAAACAAGCATCACTGTGGTAAGATCTCCGGACCCTAAAATATTTATTTGATTAATACGTTCTGACGGTCGCTTTGCCTTGCAGGTTCCTGGATTTCACTTCCCAAACATGTCTAAAGCATCTGCATCCTCTCCACCCGGAAGTCCAGAACTACCTTCCGCGGTAGCCACCAGGGCAGCAGTAAAGTCCAAAATGGAGAAGGCCCTGGAGAAGATACCCCTAACTATGAAGTTTGTGCAGGACAACGTCATTATGGGCTCAAAGATCGAGTCCAAAGTCAAACTTATTACCGACACCAGCATCGGAACATGGCCAAAAATGCAGGCCTTAGTGAAAATAATGTACATCCAACGACAGGCTGAAGATCAACTAGCAATCAATGTCGGGGACTCCGGAATCCTCAAGGCGGCTTGTTTCCCATGCTCTATGCAATCCCCAGATCTTATCTTGACCCTGGCCACCAACTACAACTCTTATGTTTGGGTTGTTATGCTCGTGGCCGCAGAACCAATCGGATACCCTACTCCTCTGGTATCCCTTGACCCAGTCACATTCTAGGAAAGTCTGGGAATCCCACAATTTGTGAAGGCCTCAGTGGTCACAAGGACTGATGCCTTGGCCCAATTCACATAGCTGGAGGATGTCGCCCGGGTATATATGAATACCCATTGGCTCAAGGTTCCAAAGAGGGACCCCAAAAGAATGAAGATAGAGATTCCCCGCTCCGAGTTCAAAGAGAGCATTCAGATGGGGATGATAGCGTTGGCCCAGGTCTTTGGGCAACCCTCTGCCCAAGAGTTTACTAAATGGATGTATTACTTCCTCCTTGGCATCTCCACCAAGGGAGGACACTTTGACTGGGCGACCATAATTTCCAACCATGTCGACTCCCAGTTCCTCCAACTAAACAGGAAGAAGAAATTCTACATGTCTTCCTATGTTTTCTGGGCCCTAGCACAGCAAAGGCCCCACACCCACGGCCTACTTATAGATGGAATGCTCAAGATTGGCCCAAGATAAAAGGAATCATGGGACCATTTCCCATAAGTTCAATGGGAGGCCAGCTTCCCCAATTTTTGCCGGGTAAACGACGCGTTCATTTATTATCACCTGCTCACACCCACCCAGGACGCAGGATATTGCCTGTCCTCAGAGGCGATGAATTTGGTCCATTGTTATGGACATTTCTACATCCAGTTCCAACAGCACACTTACATTAGGGTCACTGGCTTCTCTGAGAAACCCTACTTGTTGCCCAAACACTGCGGGGACAAGATCGTGCTCTTGGAATATTGCAGGCAAATAATGGAGGTACATGCCCTCTTTGCCTTGAAAAAGATACCCAACATTCCGTTCCCAATCACCTGCGGGAACTACACATGCAGTCTGGTCGCCGCAAAGGAGGTGGACAATGAATTGAAAAGTTACAACTTGGAGGAATTTTATTTGGCGTAGAAAAATTTTGATCCGCATGGCAAGATTGCAACGGCACTGCCCCGAGCTTCAGAGCCCCATCACATCCATATGGAGGATTTTTGGGTAGATTACCAAGATGATGTGGAGGTGCGGAGTAGGCACTACGTCAGAATGACGGCCGGCATGATGCAAAAGTTGAAGCTCTGAAGGTTCCCGACAGACTTCTCAGACGCTGCCCCCACCATCGATCCCCAGTACAAGGCAAAGGGGATCGACACAAGGACTCTTCCACCAGTAAAATGGGATGCCCAGGAAGGGCCCACAGTCAAGGACTTCACTCGAGAGGTGGTCGAGAAAAGTCATGCCTATTTCAAGAAGGTATGCCCCGGAAGTACCCGCCGAGCAGCCCAGCCGGCACCAAAATTAACTCTAGGGGCCAGGACTTCTTCGTAGAGAATGGATAAGGGGAAAGAGATAGATACAACCCCTTCTGCACAAGAAGTCCCCATAAAGGAAAGAAAATGTTTCTACAGAAGAAGACACAAGAAAGGGGACAGATGAGGTCCACACCACTGAGGAGCAACAGCCGCAGAACACCGTGGAAGAACCAAGGGAACAGATTCTGGCAGGAAGGCCACCCCTACCGCCTGAGTGGTTAATAGAGAGCAGGAAAAGAAAAGCCTCATCCACCCTCGTAACTCCTCTCTCCCTGGTCAAAATGATGGCCCAAGTCCAGGCCCCTCCAAAGGCCAAGAAAGCCCAGACAGTTCATACTCTTCAAACTGGGCCGGGCGGAGAAACAGTTGCCATTGTGGCAACACCTCCCCCAGGTGCCGATGAAGCAACCGCAGAACCAAGAGATTATAACGTTGCAGGGGTATCACTGGGTAAAAGGGGAAAGTAGGGCGAGGTGGACTTGCTAAAGGAGGCAGCTAGGGCAGTAGAGGCCCGTTATGAGAAAGAAGCCCAAAGGCTTAGAGCAGAAAAGGCAAAAAATGCAAACCTTATGGGGTTGCTTATTGAGCTGGCTCGACCTATCAATGCCGCTCCTCCGGAGGCCTCCACCTCTGAAGATGTACCGTAGAGTGACATAGACTCCCTGCGAGTAATGAAGAAGAAAGCCCAAGCAGTGGACGAGTGGGTCACCCTGCAGATAGGAAACACCCAGCATTTTCTGGTATCCACCCTCCCAAATTTATATATGGCCCGGCATGTCATACACCAGGCGGAGACTCTTATTGACCTGTGGGAGGGTGATATCAAGAATTATCAAGCATGGAAGGTGGAGCTTGAGGAACTCCTTAGCCTGGGAGAGGAAATGATTTCTGAATCCAGAATTCTGGGGGAGGAATCATTTGATTTTGTGAGGACCCAGCACTCCAGACTTGACCTCACATTGGAGGTAATCAAGCAACTAGTAGGGTCTCTGCAAGATAAGGTCAACGTTGTGAAATATTCTTTCAATTTATATAAGTCTTTTGTAATAAATACTTCCGGGGCCGACCCCCTCAGCATAGATACATGTACCCCAGAAGATTCAGTTTTGGGGAGTTTTGATGAGATAATGAAGTCCCGGTATCGATCCCCAGAGGGGATGGATGGGGCCCAGATGACAAAATTAACTCGCATGGTACTTAGCGGCCATGACGCATCAAAAATGGCTGATGAATTTAAAGAAAATGTTTCAGACCTGGGAGAAAAAATTGAAGTGGCTAAGTACCGAAGGGCCAGCTTAAAAGATATTGACGAGGATGGCATTTCCCGCCTCCTCCAGGCTTTCAATGATAATAAGAAACCTTGAGCTTTCTCCGGAGGCCGGGGAGAACTCAAACATTGGGTATTCTTTATTCTTTTGGGGACGTAAGTTCCTGGATCTCGGAGTCTCAGATCCAAAATTTTGTATTCTTTCAAGTGATCCGTGTCCCGGTCCCCGAGGTTGATCGATCACTTTCAGAAGCGGTTAATAAAGGCTGTCAGAGGGTGGTTGGCTACATCAAGGAGGCGTCGAATCAACAGTTGGTTTTCTGATAGGATGGTCTTCTCGAGGCACCGCTCAGAGGTACACCTAGCGCATTGGAGATAGGGCTCCGCATTTCCCATTTATGAGGCATGTAACCTCAATTTGTCTCATTCTTCTGACATGACAGACCTATTCCGTCTCAAGGTCTTTTGTAGGGTGGCGCAGGTAGTACCGGCCCCCAGATATTATATTTTATTGAGACGTGATGTAAAATAGGGTTAGGGTTAGAAGAGAATTGTATAAATAACCAGACCGGCCCATTTCCAAGGGTCGGCGAAATTGATGATTTTGTTGTCCACAATAATAGAAAGGTGATTTCTTATTTTAGTTGCAGAGCTCAATGCTCCATTGTTCTAGTTTTCAATAGTTAGATGCTCCCCTGGAGCCACCATTGTATCACGCACCAGTGCTTGCTGGAAGAGACATTAATGAAGAAGGAAGAATTCTTTGCAATGATGTTGTTGGCATTCCTGCTTCTGAGTTAATGGTATTTTATGTTTTATGTTCTTTATGTCTTCTACTTTGATATGTTAAAATAGATTAACGACCTCTTTACCCTCGCTACTGATAAAATACTAGATGATGGTTGTGTATTTCTTCGGTATTTAGTGTAGTATGTCAGAGTATTATTGATGTTCCAGACGTTTAAACATGACTATAGTTAGATGAAGTGTTTCTAACCCTGCGGGATCTTTTTCTCATTTTATTTGCTAAGTGTAGAATGCTAGGGGAAACCTTACCTTATTGAATCTCTGGAGAGAATGAGTTGAAGAAACCAGCTATCCCCCTCGAAAACAGTCACTTTTCCCAACTGAGCCCCGCACCGTTGCGACCCGACACCCAAGTGCTTGAAGGCCCGGGGAATCTATTTTCCCCAAACTACCTTTGCAAGCGGAGTTGGCCGGTACCTCCAGTACCCGGTGATAACTTATGACTGTTGGCGAACCCGGTCAGCAAAACCCCGTCAACACCTTCTAGGGATTTGATCAACTTCATAAGGTTTGATCTTTTGTATTTTGTATTCCCTTTCTGAATAAATATTTTGTCTTTCAGAACTTTTTTGTCTCCAACTTTGCTTTTGTAACAGGTTATTTTGCATGCAGATCATCTTGTCTTATGAATTCTTTAAATTCTAACATTATCCTTACATATATCAAACTTATGGACCTAATTAGGGTTTTACAATATCTTAGAAAGCCTAAGATCGATGGTGTACAAATTTTACCTTGATTATCTATACATATGAAATACAAACAATTAATTATTGCACTCGTAATTAAAGTCCTCCTCGATCATTGTAAACCATTATCCATCTCGGCAAAAAGTTGTTACCTAGATTGATATTCCATTACAAAATTTTATGTAACTGTTGGTTTACTCGGTAAATAATTTCTCTCAGTGCTTAGTGTATCTAGGTGCTCGGTATATACTGGTTCTCAGTGACCACCACACTTGGTTAACTCTGCACTCAGTTAACTCTCCACTCGGTGATCAATACCGACTAGTTTTTCTTTGACTCTGTTACCGACTGGCAATTTGAATACTTGAATAATAATGACAACCTTCAAACTCATATTTGAGTAACAAGTAACATCTTGGAAATCAAATTGGATGTATTTAGCATAGAGAATACTAATCATTAAATTAGTTTTGAGTACCATTCCAAATTATATAATAACAATTCTACAAGCCTTAAAAGGAATTTTTCAACAAATTGAGAATCAGTTAAGGCTTTTTTGTGGAAAGGTAATATGGACACTAAAGCTAATATTTCCCTTATTTCTTGGGAGATCATTTTAAATCTAAATGGGAAGGAGAATCAAGTATTTATTTTTTAAATGATAGAAATATCAACCTTGGTGCTAAGCTAGTTTATAATCTAGTCTCTAAACCAACATCTAAATGGGCATACATCATGCAATTTAAATAATTGGATTCTACTCAACCTGAGATAATTTTTGTTGTGTCAAACCCTCCAAAAGGATTTGCCACATGGAATTTCATTCTTATATGTAGAGAGGTAATTTTTGTTGGCATTATGGTGGTTTTTTAGAGTTCTTATGAGGAGCGGTCATAAGGGATGCATAATTGGTTTTCATTGATGGTAACATTGGCAGTTAACATGATTGGAGTGACTGGTAAGATCTTTGCATGATCAATAATGGAAGAAACAGTTAAGTGCATTGATCGGTTTACTAGAAGAACAGTTTCAGTGAGAGAATTCAATAGCAGTCGAGTTTCAATATACATCGGGTGTTGTGATCATAGAGGAGGTTTTTATATGGTTATTGAAATCCATGATTCCAATCACAAGAGTTAATTCACTAATTTGAGTGAATTGTGTTTTTGCTGAAGAGGATAGTATACCAATTGGTTCACTGATCAGAGTTTCATATTAAATCAGTTAAGGTGGTGGATTTGTGGTTGACTATTGGTCATAAACATGGATATTACATTTGATGTCGACATGTTAGGTATTGTTGTGGCTGATCTCAAGGTGGTTGGTCGATACTTTGTGCCGACTATGATGGAAATTTTCTAAGTCTTAAGTGACCTAAGGACAACACTATATAAGGTGATCTAAATCATTTGATTTAGGGTTGCGATCATATTTTCAAGTGGAGCAATCAGATATTGAAGGAGTAGAGATTAGTGCAGCGTCAAAAATCAAAGAGAAGAGTGATCTGACAAGCAAACTATGTCATTATATAGTTCAAGAGACAAAGTTCATTACTCTAGGCCAACCTTCTTGGTTGGGAAGCAAAATCCCTTAACTGGGTGAACTTTAACAGGTTCTTATTATAAATTCTTTAACAGGGTAACTTCTTAATTGGGGTTTTTAAATCCTCTAACGAGGTAGACTTATTAACAATTTTTCCTTGTCTTGGCTGGTCAACTCTTGAGACAAGGCTAATTTTGGGAAGCTTCATGGAATGAATCCCCACCATTAGCTAATAATGAAAATGTTTTAGAAGCTAAATAGGTGCTTCAAAGTTCTTGGAGTATTTTGGTCATAAATTATAATATTATATCATGTCCAGAGAATTCAAGTTCGCATAAATGCAAATATTTTTCCCAGCTCCCATTTCCTTCTAAGAAGTTCAGCGGTTGCTAGAATCAATCCTAAAGGAGAGATCCCTTCATATATCAAATCAAACGAATAACCTCATTTGGGCTCCCACTAAATTAGGGTAATACTCAGTCAAACATCGTTATCTATCTTTAAAAGCTACAAGTATGAAGGGTAATTCTAGGGCTTATTCATTTTGCTGGAATGATGTTGTATTACAAAAGGTTAGGGCTTTGTCTTGGTTCATCCTATAAAATAATATTTTAACCAATTCCAGGTTATCCAAGCTAGACATTTGGTCAAAATTTAATTGTTTCATGTGCAATCAGTCAACTAAAACAACAAATTACATCCTTCTCCAATGTCCCTTTGCCTAGGAATGTTGGCCTTGGCTCAAAAATAAATTAAAGCGGTCTTCATCATTTCCAAACTCACTTATCAAGGTTTTTAATAGATGGCCTCTCTTTCATATAGATTCCTTTTTTGTAGTCATTTGGAGATTTTCTCCTCCAATTCTTATTTGGCCTTTTTGGTGGGAAAGAAATAAAAGAATCTTCAGAAAGAAAAGCATATCTACATATCAAGTTTTAGACAAAATTGAATTATCAATCTCAGAATGTGTAAAAGCTCCTACAACAAGATCTAAAAACTTATCTTCCAAATTTACTTCTGAGGATTTGTATGTTCTTAACATTTGGCCTTTCATTTTTATCCCTTCAAAGATTGTTTAGTCCACAGTATGTCAACAAAGAATATTATAAAAGATGTCAAATGGAACATCCACTAGAATGTACTTTTAAGTTAAATTTTGATGGCTCTCCTAAAGTAAATACATGCCCTTTGGAAGTAGATTTTATACTCAAAGATCATAATAGGATAATCATAGAAGCACAAGCTTTCAAATTTTCTCCTAGTTCAAATACAATTGCAAATGCTTCAACATTAATCAAAGTGCTCTATTTAGCAGTCTCTCATAAAATTCATGATATTGAAATTGAGGGGGACTCTCAAGTCATCATCAACTTTCTTATATCTAAGAAGATTAGCAATTGAAAAGTGAAATACATATTTTCACAAGTTTTGAATTTGTTATCGAGATCTTTAATTCATACTCTTTAGCACATTTTTGTAGAGACTGCAATCAAGTAACAGACTTATTAGAAAATTTAGCAATTGGGATCCACGGTGATGATAAAAAATACTTAGAGGATGAACTGATTTAGTATTGTAACTCTCACCTTCTTTTCCAAAATTATTCTACCATTCTTCTATATGAGATTCAACTATCTAAAAGGGCAAGAGCATAGATTCTTTGTCACGACTCGACAAATCAGATTCCTACTTTGGTAGTGCTTTGGATACGGCTAGGGCTTTTCAGTTCAAGTTTTAATTTTTTCAATGAAGTTAGAATTAGGAAAGTTGAAGGATAAAGAATTAGTTGGAATGGAAGTTCATTTTCACAAAGTGGTCAAGGGATTGCTGACGTGGTTTTTATTTCTAATTATTTTTTATATTTTTAGGTTTCTTCTTGATGGGAATACGTTAATTTAATTTTTTTTAATAAAATCTTTCCTACTCCATGTTGTAATTAACATATCTCCTCTTTCTAAATAATGATGGCATGCCATTACTTCAAATTTTTAAATTGTACATGCATCATAAGTGAAATACACGTAGTTTTATTTTCCTTACAGATGGTACAAGCGAATGGATATAATTCGTACTTGGTAAAAGCGGATGGCTGATATTGGTATTGTAATTTATAGGACTCCAGGAGAAAGCGGCATCATCCGGCAGTTGTAAAATCATGTTATATTTTTCAAAGCTGAATGTTGATTAGCAGTTGGAGTGGATCGGCCGTCTCAGGAATCTGTTTGTCATCGTGGTATTTGAGTATATGCCAATCATTAACACCAATGATTACTCAAGTTAGACCACGCATGATGCCAATTTAAACATTAAGCGTTTTGCTTCTTGTCAACTATATAAGGACCAAATTTTAAATAAATATTCGGTGCTAATTTTTTTCGTTAACATTTTTGTGTGTTCGGTTGATTATGAAAGTTCAATCTAAAGAACGTTAAGAAAAGGCTATTATTTTATAGACATAAGAAAATTATTTAAATATGTATTGTAGTGTCAAGTAGGGGTGGCACGACCAGCCTTCGATTAAATTATTCATTGCGCATGTCGGGGTCACCTATTTATTTTATATGGAGGGAACCAAAAAACCCTAGCTTGGTAATAGATTAAATAGCACATTGTATGGTAGATTAAATAGCATATTGTATGGACTCATTGCAAGAGGACGCTTCACAATCCCATGAGAAAGAAATTCATAATCATAGCTTGTTAAAAACTACGTGTTTTCTTATAAGAGGGTAAGTCACACATGCATTAGAAAACATGAGAAATGGCCATGGCTGTGGAAATAAATATGGTTGTATCAAGGATTCTTAACAAGTGTGTTGTGTCCATCAATGTCATGTGGGAATACATGAGTCATAACATATTGAGTATTGTTCTTATGGTTAAATGATTCTTATAACTGTTAGAATTTTAATACTACCTTTCCTACTTGAACATGAATTTGAAAGTAAATAGAAGATATCACATTCACCTTTTCAATTAATGAACATTTGAAATTAATATCTTTATGAGAGAAAATAAATTAATTTTTAAAATTTCATAAATAAAAATGAATAACAACTTTTTAGAAGTTCCAAAGTTAATTTATATTATCATTCCATGGAGTTGTATCCCCTAATATAGGTTAATGGTAGAAAGAGAGTATGGAAAGGGTAAGAAGGCTTTGAAATCATCACCATGTTGAATAAATATGTGATATAGTCATGGATAGTATGACTAATGAAAGAACATCAATTCATGCAGTAAAACAATAGAGACTAAAAAATCAATCCAAGCACAATAGAACTAGAATTCTTAAGGAATGGATAAGATGGTGGCTTAGAAAAATATAAATTTATATGTATCATTTCATATGATAGAGGTTGCGTATAATTTTGATATAATACTTACATGCGTAGATTCGGAATTCATTAAATTTTTTAATCCTTAGTTCAATTTTTATTTTTATTTTTGTAGAGATTATTTTATGTAGGAATGTAAAACTTCCTGAGAAATATTACAATACACTATGCATTTATGGACTAAGAACCATAGGACCATTATTAAATGATTTCATCTTTTATCCTCTATTTAGATTTGGTGCATTTCCTTGATGCTTGGAAAATGAGTCTTGCTAATGAAAGATATAAAATTTGAAACTTGATTTCACTTCCAGTATGAATCTATCTAGGACAAACCTTCAAATATATGACCTTCCAATTGGTGTCGAATCTTACATAGGTTCCTTGTGACATAAGAGCATTCTAATACTTATAATGAGGTAATAAAATATTGTATTTGATAGGTGGATATGTTTAAAGTCCCAATAAGATGTTACAATTGTAATTTGGGGCCTTCATAATAAGTATGTGATAAAAACTATGAGAATTACAATTGGTATCCATATAGTCAAATCTTGATAATTATACATATTATAAATCTATTTGTGATAAGAATTAAACAAATACACCAACAATTTTTTTTAGAAAAGACCAAAAAACACTAAGAAACTATTTATTGATGATGCAAGATCCCTCAACCATTGAGATACTTTTATATTTGTATTAACCTATCGTTTCCTCATTTTACAAAGAAATAAGATAAAGACCCATGAATTATTAATCTTGATATTATAGATAGTTATCATAATAGTAGATAATTGAAATTTTTGACTTGATTATATAATGTCTCCCCATGATGAATGATTTGATTATCATACAATGAATATTAAATCAAATTATACTTAGAGTAACATTTTGGATTTTGAACTTTTCTCCTCATTCCATGAAGTGCAAATATGTTCCCTGTGGGTGCATTTTCCTTCACTTGAATATAGGGATTTGGATTTAGTTGAATCTTTGGGGAACTAGATTGGTATTTTTATGAACCATGATCTCACCTCTTTCGATAACTCCTTCCTTCTTATCCATGTATGTGTTCTATTTGATACTCATAAGCCATTTTTGAATAATTTGTTAATCAAATCTCATAATGGTACCGGGGTTCAAAAGATAATCATTGAAAAACCATCAAAAGTTTGTAATAAGAAATAAATTCTAGGGAACTTTAATCTTTCCTACAATAGCTTTTTAGGATACTATATAAAAGTTTGTCAAGCTCCTGCTTCAGATCCATCCTTATGTCTTCTCAAAAAACACATCAATAACATCTCGCCTCAAAGGCATGTTTCATCAACTGTCAAGAATATTTAGATTGATGAAATTCATGTCCCTTCTAGTACAGATGAATTAATTTTAATGAAGGGTGCAATTGAGGATCATCCTCTAGTTCAAGTCATGAATCAACTCCCAAATTGATGAAATTCCAAAACTGGCCTTTATAGAGGAATAAAATCTAGTGAAAGAAATGAGAGAATGCATTTCTTCTCAACATTCTCACTTTGACCCTCTTCCATGATCTGAATCTCCTTTAGCAAATCTTAATAGATTAAAGGAATATTCTTCTCCTTCTTATGAGAAAATTTTGAAGTCTAATGTGTTTACTTCTAATCCAAGGGAACACTTATCAAAGCCATCTTTTTTTATTAAAAAAAAAAATCAAAATTCTCTCTAAGGATCCTCTCTATATTCAAAATTAAAGCTAGTCTTGAAGATTCTTCAAAAAATTAAATTTTGAAGAATTGAGACACTTCACCTTACGTGAAAATTTTTAAAATATGGTGGAGAATATTTTTTTCAAGTGGCTAAAGAAAAAATAAAGAAATCACAGAGGAAATCATGTCAGAAGGACTAGAAAAAGAAAATGGTAATCCAAATTCGGTGTCTCAACCTGTATCCATCGCAACCTTTGATGCTTGTTTTGAATGTTCCAAGTTTATCTAAAAAAAGTCCATTCTCATTCAAATTTCATTCCTCAAAAATCTTCTTTTGTTACTCCACCTAAAAGAGGATGACCTGCTAAAAGAAAAATACAAAAGAGGAGATTGACGCGGGGGTTCAAAGTAATTTAGATTCCACTTTCAAACTAAATAAATCCAAGGAAATAGAAATCGCTCTAGATTTTTTTAGAAAATCACAAGGACTATGAAAGTTATACAATCTTCAAGGAGGCAATGAAAATTATAACTTGGAATGTTAGGGGCCTCAAAGACCCTAACAAAAAGTGTCTTATTACTTACGCATTTTCACAGTAGTGAGGCAGATATCGCCCTGCTGCTAGAAACTAAAATTGATCATCAAAATTCTCAAGATTGTTTCAAAAATTGGAAGTTGTGGTCAATACTTGAATCTCCCTAAATTGGAGCCTTAAGTAGTCTATCACTTTTATGGAGGAAATATAAAGTTGAATTGACCCATATTATTTTGAATCCTAGTTAGATATTAGTCCACATAAATGCATTTCATCTTTCTTTTAAATTATTGAATGCTTATGAACCAACATCCACAGTTAGCAAGAAAGTGGTATGGAACTCCATTTCTGAAATCCTTGCATCACTTAGTGATGAAAATATCATTCTTGCTAGAGATTTCAATTCTATTTTGTTCCAGGAAGAAAAAAGAGGAAGAATATCCCCTCATTAAAGACCATTAAGGACTTTAGTAATTTTGTTTCTCTTGGTGACCTTTTTTATTGTACACCATCCAATGGCTCTATGCCATAGAATAACAAAAGGAAAGGATTCATCAACATAGCTAAATGGTTGGATATATTTTTCTTAACCCTTTATGGATTTTGGAAAGAGGTTATTGTAATACAATTATTCTTCATTTCTCAAGATTAGACCATTATCCATTGCATATGGACATTCTAGTATAGATTTCTGTACAAAATAAAAAGTCTCACTTCAAATTTGAATGAATGTGGGTACGTGATCCATATTTTCTCCCCTTTTGTCATACTAGATTACCAAACTAATTTCTTTGCATGGTAAATTATAGATCTACTTGAAAGTGTAGGATGCTACTCATGTGTATTACTCTTTATGTTGGGATCCATCAAAATCTTCTTATAGCAAGTTATAAAAAAATTTGTGAGATTTCCTATGAGCTTCTGGAGCTGACCATCATGGATTTCATATATTTTTCTGGGAGTATTGTTGTCTCCCTAGGGAATCTAGAGGCCTTGACCTTTTGTCTACCAAGAAACAAGGTCTATCCTTGTGTGCCAAAAGAGTTATTTGTGAAATTTATGGTGACAAAGCCTGGAAAATTATCCTCAAGCATTGTATTATTTCAGGCTACCCAATTCAGAAACTAGCCTGAAAAGGGATTCATTTTCAAACCGTTTTGATTATGAAAAATGCAGTCTGGACCCAAGGAACTTTGGTTGCAAAAAGCATTTAGCATGCCTAGGAATATATCATTGAATAGGATAAATAAGTGATATAGGGGGTGAATTAATTATTCAAAGTTATTTTTAAACTTTAACTATGGAAATAATAATGTTAATTCAGACTGGTAACCAAAATACCAATAAACATGAAAACACAAGAAAAAGACCATGCACAATGAGCACCAAATTTTTACGTGGAAACTCCAAGGTGGAAAAAACCATGGAGAACTATTATCAAGTGAAAAACATCAATTAAGGTGACATTGGTTAAGGTGAATTTTACAAGGCTCACTACAAGTAAGGCTCACTATCGGTAGGCTCATTGCTAGTTGGGCTCACTATCCTAGATACAAAATAGCTATCATAACTAATGGCCAACTGTCAATGCAAGAGGCTCGCTACCTACAAAAATTGGCTAACTACCAAAATAATACTAATAAATATAAATCCACCACTGAAGTAACCAACACCAATTTGATTCCTTTCATAGCACACACTCACACAAAGATTAAGATCTTTTGATTTTCATTCCTTCTTTGCACACTTGTATATTATACTTATCCTAATCAATCAAGATAATCTTCTTCATATACTAATTCATGCCACCATGAAACATCCAAATTGTCCTAACATAGTTTCAAAATAGGTCACACCAAATCATTCTTGTAGTGGTAAAGAGTGAAACATGGACCACATAAAACCTCCTTGATCAAATCAACATGCTACACATTATCCATGACATTCAGAACCGATGAACAGGAAAAAAACATGTTACAATGCAAATGGTCATGTTGAAACACATTAACCAATATCTAGATCGGTCAGGGCTCAAAATATTAGACCTTGATCATCATGTAAAAACATGAATAGCACCTAGACAAACATAGTAAGGATATATCATCATAGTATGCCCTCTGATACGCATTCAACCAGATCAAAAATCCTTGTCAAACAAAAATACTAGTATAACACAAACCCATCCTCATCAATTAGGTAGATATGTTGACATCCATGAAAACCATTAATGACAACAAAAATCACCTTCACAAAAATCTCCTCCTTTGTCATTGATGGCAACTTCCATCAATAACAAACAAAATAACTTAAGATGTAAGCATTAAAACTTCTTGTTCTTCTTCACCTTTGACAATAATGACCAATGGAAAAACTCCCCCTAAGAAACTCACAATGCTCTACCTAAGAGGAAGCCACCAAGCATTGATCCAGAAAAGAATAAGCATACAAATTCCTAGACCAATGCACACCCTAATGCAATTAGTGCAGACCACAAAGGGGCAAGACCCCAAATTTCTGCCTGAGATACTAAAATGTGTCCTTTCATAATGGTTTGGTAAAAACATCTACAATTTTCTCTTTTATAGGTACATATTCAAGCTTCGCCTTATTATCCAATACCCTCTCCCTCAAGAAGTGATATCTAATTGATATACGCTTTGTTCTAGAATGTTGTATTATATTTTTCAAAATGTTTATAGCACTATTATTATCACACATAATTAAGATCGAATCATCAAATGATATGCCAATATCCGTCAATGTTTGTTTCATCCAAAGCACCTAGTGCAGCAAGCAGATGTTGCAATATATTTAGCTTCAATAGTAGATAATGACATTGAATCTCTTTTCTTACTTGACAATGCAACCAACTAGGAGCCAAGGAAATAATCTTCACCACTTGTACTCCTCTAGTTATAAATAAAACTGGCCCAATCTAAGTGATTATAAGTTTTCAGAGTGAAGTCTGAGTCCTTAGAGTACCATAAGCTGAAATATTATATTCCTTTCAAGTGTCTGAAAATTTCTTTCACTGCAACAACATGTGATTCCTTTAATTCCTGCTGAAACTGAGCTACCAGAAAAACAACATACATAATGTATGGTTGAGTAGTATTTGGATATAATAATCCTCCAATCATTGTCCTATATTTACTCACGTCAAACTTTAATGAAACATCTTCTTTTGTTAACTTGCATCTGGTAACAATAGGTGTAAAAACCAATTTTGAATTCTCCAATCCAAACTTCTTCAATAATTATTTGACATGCTTGAACTGAGAAATTAAAATTCCTTTACTTTTCTAATGTACTTTCAAACCAAGAAAGAAATATAACTCACCAATCATAGACATTTCAAATTCCTTCTTCATTTCATTAGCAAAGCCTCAGCACATATCATCATTTTCGCCATAGATTATATCATCAATGTAGACTATAACAATCAAGATCTGATTTGAAACCATCTTGTAGTACAAATTACTATCATCATATCCATTCCTAAATCCTTTTCCAATCAGATAATTGTCTAATCTATCATACTAGTCCCTAGGTGACTGCTTCAATCCATACAGTACCTTCTTCAATCCAGAAACAAAATCTAGATCACATTCTGACTTGAATCCTTTTGCTTGCTCAATGTCGACTTCTTCTTTAATTTCTCCATTAAAGAATGTCAATTTTACATCCATTTGATACACTTTGAAATCCTTACAAACCACAAAAGCTAATAATTGTCACAAGTGTGGTTATCATTTCACTAAAAGTTTGACCTATCAATGCTTGATACAACCACTATACATATAAAATCCATAAGAGGTGATTAACCATGTCACAAATCTCATGAGGGACACTGGTGCACTGTTAGTAATAACAGTCCACAAACACATTTGAGAGGGGGAATCAGTTGTGAGATAGATTATTATATATTATACATTATAAACCAAAACTTTAATCTAGTAAATGCAACACCATAACACAATCCTTTGTTGTTGAGGAAACCTTGTTACAGGTAAAACCCCATTGGGAATTAGCACCCAAAAATAGTGTATTGAGAGTATAGTATCCATTTTTAAAGGACAGACCCTGTTAGGAGTCAAGAGTAACAGTAGGCTCACTACCCAGGCATACTGCCTAAAGAAGGTTAAATCCACCTTCAGGGATTACTGTCTGAAATACAAGTGTATATGAAATATACAATCCAATGAAATGTCTGATAGCAATTGTCTTTGCTTGATCAGTTCCAATGAAGTCTCTTAATCAAACCTCTACTCTACATCTAGTAGACTCTGCACAAACAAGCTCGCGGCTTCCACACTTTGTTGTTACCACACATTCCACAAAATAAAACAAGTTTCTTTTATATAGGTTGATAATAAGCAATTAGGTCGGCCAATTATGACTGCCCCAATTCACAAATAATTACATAACCCCTTGCTAAGATACAAACAGTACCTATAACAAGTAAACATCAATTACAACTCATCAAATATAATCCAAGATCTGCAATCCATGCTCGCAATCCATAATACACGCTCCATCTCTGAAGTCTGCCTCAAATAGATCTTCTCTATAACACACACCACAACTGACATCACAAAGAGTCTTGCAACCCACTAATCATAAAAAAATTCCTCAAAATGTCTTTTTTCATTCCTCAAGCTCGCATAGCATGAATCGATATTGCACGCAAGTTATCCTCAAAACTTAGAGACTAAGTCTGACATAGTTCACTGTTACTGTCCAGTACCCAGTCTTGACTAAAACATCTGTAACTTTATCTATCTAAAAATATTAAGCCACGCAACCTTATACATAAGATCACAACACATCCTTGTACACATCCTCATCTTCACATGCTCTGAATCAACCGTATAGTACCCGTACACTTATGCCAGTCATCTAAGCAACAACAATAACCAGTATGTTTTGTCTCAATAGAAACATATGTTGACATCAGTGACAAAACATGAATGCCAACAAAAACAACATCAAAAACCAATTCCAACAATATCCCCTTTTAGAATTGATAGCAACATATGAGAAAATACATCGACCCAAAAGTACATATCTCAATACAATCTTCTCAATATCCTCATCACAACTCTCCCTAAAATAGTAGGGATTTTCACTCTAAATCTCTCCCCCTTTGACATCAATGGAAAAGGGTTCCATTACTCTAATTTTGACCATCTTTCCTCTACAAGGTGTAGCTTTTTCAAATCTTCATGCTTGCAACAACCAGGTGCATAATCACCCAAATGTGTTCTATATTGTTCCTGCAATCACTCCCCCTAAGGAGTAGATCTATACATCAAGTCCAAAAAATGATATAGCTCTGAAAGCATACCTCTGAGATACTCAAAGGCATCCTTTGGAAAAGGTTTTGTAAATATATCTACTATTTATTCCTTTGTGTTGATATACTCTAATCTAATCTCCTTCTTTGCAACCTTGTCTCTCAAGAAATGATACTTAATGGAAATATGTTTAGTCTTCAAATGCATAATTGTATTTTTTGACATATTCACTATGCTAGTGTTAGCACAATGGATAACTGCTAGCTCATCAAAAGCTATCCTAATGTCCTTCAACATTTGCTTCATCCAAATAATCTGTGTGCAATTTATAGCAGCAACAACATACTTTGATTCAGCAGTAGACTGAGCTATACAATCATGCTTTTTACTTAACCAAGAAACCAATATTTTCCCAAGAAAGAATGCAACACCACTTGTACTCTTTTTATCATCAACATTTCCTTCCCAATCAGCATCAGTATAAGCATGAAAAAAAATCATCAGAATTTTTGTACCATAAGCCATAATCTAGTGTTCCTTTCAGATATCTAAATATTCATTTTAGGCCTCAGATATTGTGAGTCAGATATTGTAGGCCTCCAATCATAGATATGTACTTTGTCTAAAAAACACTCTGAGATTCATCAGTAGTAGTAAGCTTGTGACCAATAACCATAGGTATTCCAACAAGTTTACAATCTTCCATTCCAAAAAATTCAACATTTCCTTAAGATATTTGGTTTGAGAAATAAAAATAGCATTCTTGTTCTGGTTGATTTGTAGCCCAAGGAAAACTTTCAGCTCACCAATCATCAACATCTCAAATTCATTTTTCATTTCCTTAGAGAACTTTTTATTCATTTCATCATTCCCTCCAAAAATGATATCATCTACAAAAACTTCAACTATTAGAATTCCATCTTCATTAGTTCTTAAGTACAAATTATTGTTTGCATTACCTTTTTTGAAACCAAGATGAAGTAGATACCTGTCCAATCTAGCATACCATGCTCTAGGTGCTTGTTTCAGTCCATAAAAATCCTTGTTCAACTTTCAAACCATGTCCTCATCATCTGTCAGAGGAAATCCATTGGGTTATTCAATATATACTTCCTCCTTTAGATCTCCATTCAGAAATGCAAATTTCACATCCATCAGATATACTTCGAAGTCTTTGTGTGCAGCATAAGAAAGAAATAATCTTACAGCCTCAAGCCTAGCAGTTCATGGGAAATTTTTTCTTCAAAGTCTATGCCTTCTTGTTGTGAGTAGTGTTTACAAACCAGTCTTGCCTTATTTCTTACAACCATTCCTTCTTCATTCATCTTGTTTCTGAAGACCCATTTAGTTCCTATAACATTCTTATCTTTAGGTCTAGGAACCAGTTTCCAAGTGTTATTCTTCTTTATCTATTCTAATTCTTCCTTCATAGTCTTAGTCCAAGATTCATCTCTACATTCCTAATCAATAGTTTTTGGTTCAACTTGAGAAATTAAACAAATTTCATCTCTTAATCTCTATCATGTCATCGTGCATTTATTTTCATTTCCAATAATTTGATTTTTAGGATGGTTTTTCTTAACATGCCTCAGAGTCTTAAGAATGTAAGTAGAGTCATTTGAGTCATCTTGACATACCTTGATCTCATGATCTATCTCAAAAGGTTCTTCTTGATTTGCAGTAACCTCCTTGTTCTCTGTAGTCTGGTTACAGTCATATATTCCTTCTTGAATCTGGAAATTTTCATCAATCCTCACATTAGCATTTTCAATCATCTTCCTTAATATCATATTAAAACATTTATAATATTTTCTCTTAGTGGAATAACCAAGAAAGATTCCTTTAAATCACTTCTAGCATCAAACTTTATTATCTCATCATCTCTTTTGATATAATATTTACTACCAAATATTCTAAAATATTTCACAGTAGGAGTATGATTAAACCATAATTCATAAGGAGTCTTACTTGTACCTTCTCTGATCTGAATTCTATTCAAAGTATAGAAAACAATACCAATAGCTTCTCTCTAATGAACATGTGATACATTTCCTTCCAGCAACATAGTTCTTGTAGCATCTAATATTGTTTTGTTTCTTCTCTATGTTATCCCATTCTCTTGTGGTGTCCTAGGAGCAGATGTATGTCTGTATATTTCATGCTCTTCGTAGTAGGTATTGAACAAATCTGAAGTAAACTTTGCACCTCTATTTGATCTTAAACATTTTATCTTAAAAATATTGAATTTTTTAAAAGCCTCAGATTTCTCTCTAAGATATGTAACCCACATCATCCTAGAAAAGTAATCAACAAAAATTATGAAATACCTTTCACCATAGTAAGATCTCGTTCTTGTAGGACCACACAGATATGTATGCACCAGATCCAACTTCCCTTTTGCAGAGTAAGATTTGATTTTAAAACTGCTTCTAGTTTGTTTCCCCATTAAACATTCTCTACACATTGTGTTAGATGGTTTCACAATATTTGGTAGGTCTCTAACAACATTAGTTATACTTTCCTTCACAATATTATCAAAATTCATATGAACAAATCTTTTATGCCATAACCAACTATCATCAACCTTCGCAACAAAAAAAGAAGCCTCAAAAGTTGATAGGGAGATTATTTCACTGAGTCAGCTTGACTCACTCCTAGGCCTTTACTCTAGAACTAATAAGGATTCTTCTCAAACCCTAACCTAAGGGTATAACAATTTCATCACTTACCCTTCACTTCAAGAACCTCTCTACCAATAATGAGTTCATGCTTCACTAAACCTACTGGGGTAGATTCCACCAAACCAATAAAAGGCTCACATAGAAACTTTGTACGGTTGTAATCACACTAAATTATTCCTCTTGAATCCATTCTTGAAGGTTTATATCCATAGTTCATCCATCCATCGAGTTCCTTATTTCTAGGAATAGGGCTAGTGATTTTTTGTAGCCCTAACCAGGCTCCTAAACTACAATAACTCTTGGACTTTGAAAAAAATACCCCAAACTGATCTTGGATCTAGATACCCTTTTTTAAAACTCAAAATATTTCTATGGTTATGAGACCTCAAGTCATTCGTATAGTACTTCAAAACTCTTAGAAACTGAGTCCTTAAAATAGGGCTAATATGACCAAATGATGCAATTCTTCACAAAACTAAATGAAATGGATTCATCGACCTTCACCATTTCCCATAGGCTCTTGTCAGATTCCAAAGACCATCTCCCAATAATTGGATCTCACTATCTAATCTAACCCTACAAATGAAACCTTTTGTTCCTCTAAATTCCCTAGCTGGGCTATTACCAAGCTCGCCTAGGGAAAGAGCTCAAAATCCACCATTGCAACTTTTGTAACTAAAAGAGAAATAAAAATATTTTACAATGACTCCTCTTTTATTCATCCAAGGCATAGTTAATTTCCACAATTGAAAATCCCTAAGGAGCCATTTTACTATTTACAATCTTGTCTGGTCCAGAGAACACAGAGCAAGAAGAACAATTTACATGCAACCTCAAAACACAAGCTAAGAACTACTCCACTCCACACAAAAATGTAAAAAAACTCTAAGAACTTAATTACATTGGAAAATAACCTAATTCAATCCATCCACAATGCTTGTTAATTAAAAACCACAAAAACTGTGACAGTAAAGTAACTGCAACACTCCTATTGCTTGGAATTCGTAACCAAAAAAAGCCCAACCTTTGTACAATGCCATGGAATTCCTTAAATAGGCTTTTTCTACCTAGTATTACCCCATAACTTCATTTGGGCACAAAGCAAATTTTTAGGAAAATGTTGTCGAGCAACATTTGAAAGTTGCAAATGTTGCTCAAGCAACATTTTGCACTTTTGACATTTTTTGCTTTGCCATTGTTCTAACCCCATGAGTGGGTTGCATAAATTTAGAAACCATGTCCTAAGACTTAATACGCCCCAAAAATGTCCTTCTAATCATTTTGATTTCCAAACACACATTTTTTCCTATTTTGTCCATTAGGACATTACAAAGGTCACTTGGACAAAAAACCACACAACTCAACACAAACTCTCTTAAAACATTTCAAATTAATCCTAAAATTTCCTAAACAACCCCATCAACCATTAAAAGACCTCTCACAAAAAAATGGAGGGCTCCATCCCTAGGTGCTCTTGCACCATGCTCCTCCTGGGCAAAGAAGTTGGTTGCACCAGGAGTCAACAATGTAATATCTATTCCCAAATTTTTGAATTCTGCTTCAACAACCCATGTAGCATCTACTTCTGGAAGATGTTTCCATTTGATGAGGTGTTCCATGTACTTACCATGTCTATTCTTCTTCTTAATTTTGGAGTCCAGTACCTTTTCTTCTTTTGGCTTGGGTGTAGTTGGTAAGGGCACGTCCCTTGTAATCTTTTCCAACTCATTAGATATCTTTGTCTGCACTGGTAGTGGATCTTTGTATGCAATTAAGTCCTGAACATTGAATACTGGTGAGATTGCCAACTCTAGAGGTAGATCAATTTTGTATGCATTCTCCCCATACTTTGGTAATACTTTGTAGGGACCAACCCTTTTCATCTGCAACATGCTAGTTATGCATGTCTTCAACCTGGCTTTGTTCAAATGTACCATTATTAAATCCCCTACTTCAAAGTGCAAATCCTTTTTCTTTGCATCCACTTTAGTTTTTAATCGTTATGTTGCCTCTTTGAGTTTTTGTTTTACTTGGTCATGTACTTCCTTCATTGATTGTGTGAAGTCTTCAGCATGTCCACTCTTTCCCTCCATGCTTCCCAAGTCTCTAAGTTCACAAACTCCTCTGGGGTGAACACCATACACTACTGCAAAAGGAATTTTACCAATGGTCTTATATACACTGTTATTTAAAGCATACTCTCCCTGTGATAGGACTTGATCCCACACTTTTCCATACTCCTTTATTAGGCATCTTAGAAAGTTCCCTAAAACCCTATTTATGGCCTCTATTTGGCCATCTGTCTAGGGGTGATAAGATGACCCAAAAGAAAGATTTGTTCCTAGCCTCTTCCACAATGTTTTCTAGAAATGCCCTATGAACTTGGCATCCATGTTTGAGACTATACTGAGGGGTAACCCATGGATTCTTACAACTTCCCTAAAAAAAAATTGGGCTATGTAACTTGCATCATGTTTTTTTTTGCATGGAATGAAATGGCTCATCTTACCGAACCTATAAAAAACTACAAAAATACTATCCATTCTAGTGCTTGTCTATGGTAACTCCACTAGGAAATCCATACTGATACATTCCCATGACCTATTGGGAATGGATATTGGTTGGTATAATCCAACATTAGAAGTCATGCCTTTAGCTTTTTCACACACCATACATTTCTCCACATACTTTCCCACATCCCTCTGCATCCTTGGCCAATAGTAGAACCTCTGAACCAATTCAAGGGTCTTATTGAGACCAAAATGGCCATGAAGACTACCATTGTGTTTTTCTTGTATCAGGTTCTCTCTCATAGATCCCTTGGGCACACACAATTATCCTCCCCTAAATAATAATCCATTTTTTAATGTGAAATCTGCAAACTAACCATGAAAGTGGTTGTTGAACTCAATAGAAGAAGAGTTGTCACTGGGTAGCGGGGTACTAGCCAACTTCGCTTTAAATTTTTTCTGGGAATTCTCTGGATCTTCAAGCACCTGAGTGTCGGGCCTCAATGGTGCAGGGAGATAAGTTGGAAAAATGACTGTTTTTGTTTGGGGGGATAGCTAGTTTTGACTCATCTTCTCTGGGGATTTCGGTAGTAGGTCAGAGTTTCCTACAAGCACGCATGAGTTTACCAAATAAATAGAAAAAGATAGATCAAGGTTAGGAGTTTTTTATTCTACTTATAGTCATGTAATATATCTTTAACATCAACAATGCTCTAATGAACTACACTAAATACTGAATGCATATAGAACCATCAGTTCATACATATCCAATAGCAAGGGGAAATGAGATCATCTAATCTAACAAAACATCAGAGCAAAGGACATTAGAAACATACAGCACAAAAGAGATATTTCTAACTCAGAGATCATAACACCAAGAATGCCATTGCCAGAAACTCTTCCTTCTTTATTAACAAAGTGTTCCAGCAGTACTGGTGTGTACATCAAGGGCTCCAAGGGAGAATCTAACAACTAAGAACTACTAAGCATTGAGCTCTGCAACTACTAAGAAAAGAAATGCTAATAGTATTGGACTGCAAAATCATCAATTTTGTCGACCCTTGAAATGAGGTCGAACTTATTATTTATACACATAGTTTACCCTAAAACTAACCTAATCTAACTATACACTCAATATTAAAATACAATATCTGGTGTTCGGTACTACTTGCACCACTTACAATCACCTCAAAAAGAGTAGAGACCTGACAAGATAGAGGAAGAAGACAAGAAGAAAGGATGGAAGAATCGGCCTGGAGAAGAGTGCCAGAGAAAGAATAGAATAAATCTAATCTTCCCAGAGTTCGAGGCTATAGGCATCATCAATGCAAAATGCAGCTCATTGTCTTCAATGCACCAGGTAGTTAATGTTGGAGCAGCGCCTTGGGAAAATCACCTGTTAGAGCCATCCCTCTATTTGACATGCCTTATCAGGTCACCTACCTTCTGACTCCTTTATTAATTGTTGGATAATGACCGGTTGGCTCTGGGGAACCTAGACACAGGTCAGTGAATGAATACAAAAATTCAAATATGGAATTCTGAAGTCTGAGAGCTTACGCTCAAAGAATAACAAATGTTCAAAAATGCACCCTACGGGTGAGAACCTCTGGAGTTTGGAGAACTTTATTGTCCCTTGTTGTTCTTGAAAGCCTCCAAAATTTTTCTAATTTCGTCTCCATCTATATCTTTGATATTGTTCGACTGGTCATGGATAATTCTGAACTTCTCTTCAATATCTCTGGCCCCGTCCCGGAATTCATTAACTAGCTTAACGGAGTCATGAGCCCGAAGCATCATCTTGGATATTCTTGACAATTTTCCTTCATTGAAGTCTCCACTAGACTGATATTGGGACTCCATCAACTCATCAAACATACTGAGGACATAATCCTCCAGGGCACAAGTTCCGGTGGTGAAGGGATCAACTTGTAAAACCCTCCCAATGAATGCTTTGTATAGGTCCAAAGGATACTAGACCATCATGACCTTCTCTTTCAGGGTTGTAACCAGTTTCTTGCATACCTCAATTTTGAGGCCAATTTTGGAGTACTGGGCCCAGAGGAATTTGAAGGATTCCTGTCCCAAAATTCCTACCTCAGTGATGGACTATTCTCTGGAGTTAATGACTTCATCTAATCCATTCCTCCATTCTTAATATTTTTCTATGTTTCCTTCCCACAAGATGATGTCATCATTTACCTGGCCCAAGTGATTATTGACCAAGTAAATTTTTGGGAGTGAAGCCTCTAAGAATTGCCTTACAGCCTTGATCTTCTCTACGATCCACCCATCTATAGCTTGTGCCTTCTTCTTCATGGCCAGAAGAGCATCCATGTCACCCTACTGAAGCGGTGGTCTGGAGGTGTAGGTTTACAAATGGATCTCGGCCAGTGGTTGTGTAAGTGCTTTTTTATTGTATCAGGATTCAACTGCCCGAGTTTCCTCTCTTAACAGGTCTAGCTCACCCTACTTATCGCTCCTCCCCAAAGGCACTTTTGTGATTGCATAGTCTTCGGCCCTTATTGTTGTTGCATTTGTATCTAGGGGAGGGGTTGCAAATAATGTAACTGTATCTCTACCTGGACCAGTCTGAATGGAGTGGAGGGTCTAGGCCTTCTACTATTTGGGGGCGCCTTGTGCCTATGCCATCATCTCAGCCAGGGAGAGATGGGATTTTGCCTCCGCCGAGGCCTTTCTCTTCTTGGAGTCTACCAACCATTGTGGTGGCGGGGGCTGTCTTGTTGCTAAGGATTGATCAAGCGTATCCCCTCTAGGGTTCTACTACTCAACCCTAGTATTTGGAGTCTCTTTGAACTCCTCCATTTTTTCTGGTCCACCTGCATCATCCACTTTCGTGGTATCCATATTTTTTGCCTTGGTGTTTGTGTCTGTATTCTTAGCAGCGTCGATAGAATCAACTTTAATATTCTCAGGGTTCTCTCCCTCTTATTGCTTCTATTGTTGTTTTTCTTCTCTGAAATCATCTACCAGGACCCATTAGCTTATCCTCCACAGGTAGTGAAGGTGTCCACACTAGATCTACTTGTTATATCACCAGGATCAGGTGGCCAAATGTCGTGCTGCCCTAGGTGGGCAAAGGCGTCTGGAGCATGGCAGCTGAGGTTACATTTGTTCCTGTAGGTCTGATTCCCCAACTAAATCCAACTTCTCATCTTTTAATTGCCTCTTCTCTTGTACTTCGGTCTCTGTGACTTGCTTTTCTTGGACATCAAAGATGTCCACCTGTTCGGGCTCTTTATCTTTTTCCATCAGGACTTCTTGCATAATGGTAGCTTCCTTCTCTAGTATTTCCCCTTCAGTGGGGATTATTACTTCTTTTTGGGTGGTGATCTCTTCCACCCCTCTCCCTATATCCCCTTGCAAATTCACAAGTTTGTGTGTCCCAAATATATCATCAAAGTTTTCATGTGGAGGGGAGGTCTCTGAGGGGTTTTCTGGTTGTTTGTCTGGCTCAGGGGAGTTCGAGGAGACAATCTGTACTTCAGGGATGTCGGGCATCCCAAGCTCTACTTCCACCCTTGGTTGAGGATTGTTTGTCCTTTTCTTCTTCCTCCTAGTTACCAATGGGGGCCCAGCATCTAACATAGTTGCACGCTCCTCCTCTACTCCGATCCTTGTTACCCAGACCATTAATTCTGCAAGTGAAGGAAAGCTAGAACTATAATAACTGGGATGCCCAACCAGGTGCTTAATGCCTCCTTCATCTGGTCAGACACTGCCAGTTGAAGCTAGTATTTTTCCACGATGAGAACTATGGATGGGACCTAGGGCGGGGTCCCAACTTTTCTCTTTCCTCTCTCTATGCCCTGTGCAGAGGTTCGGGCCCTAGAAGTTGATCCTAGCAAAGATGGGTTAATTCTTCATGTAATTTTTGGACACACCTTCTAGAAATACGCATGGCTACATTCAATTACATTGTAGGTGATATCTTCAATCATCGGGCCTTTCGGGGTGTCCCAGTCCAACAGAGGGAGAGCCATTTTGTCTACTCCCTATTCTTTGTACTGTGGGTCTTCTGTTGACCCAGTGTCCAAAAAGTCCTTGGGAAAATTTTGAAGCATGAGGAGCTTCATCATGCCTTGCGTCATCATAGAAAACACATCTTATGTCACAACTTTCTGACATACATAAATATATTATCCAAAATGGTCTCATTGTAGAGATATATGAGATGCAAAAGAAATTGAAACCAGATCTTGAGGAAATCCTTATTAGAGAAAAAAATTGTTGGGGACAAAAATCGAGAGAATTATGGCTCAAAGAAGGAGATCAAAATACTAAGTTATTTCATTCTTCAGTCAAGATAAAAAAACATAGTAACACTATATTTCATATCAAGGGTTCTCATGACAATGTTCACATAGACGTAGATAAGATTTAGAATGAGGTCGTCTCTTTTTTTTGAAGCTTCTTTCAAAGGATATGTATCAGGACTCTTGTTTAGATATTAAAAAAAAAAATTGCATTCCTTCTTTATTGTCACGAAAAAATATCATTGCTCTCGTCAAGATATTTTATTTGGAAGAAGTTAAGAATGTGGTATTCTTTTAACATCTTGATAAAGCACTAGGACCTAATGGTTTTATAGCTTCTTCTTTTAAAAAATGATGGTATTTTGTTGGATTAGACTTGTTTAAGGAATTAAAGGAACCACATAGGAATACAATCATGCTAAAATAACTTATCACAACTTTCATAGCCATGATTCCTATTCCAAATACTTTTACAGATTTTAGACCAATTCATCTATGCAATATAATCTACAAATTTTAATAAAAGCAATTTCTTTGATATTGGCTCCTCTTATTCCTAAAGGTATGTATTTGGAGCAAGGGGGTCCTATTCCTGGTAGAGACCTTATAGAAGGAGCATTCATTTCTCATTAAATTCTTCGTACTATTCAAACCATAAACTATCATCTATGATTGTCATATCATTTATGATGAAGGCTTATGATAGGTTGAATTGGAATTTTCTTCTACAAATCCTTTCCGAAATGAGTTTTCCTCACAAGAGGTGCAAATGGATTTTGTCAAGCATATCAAGAGCTAAATTATTGATTTTAGTAAATGTAAGCCCTTTTGGTTTTTTCTCTTCCTCTTAGGGAGTGCACCAAGGAGATCCCCTACCTCCATTCTTGTTCATAATTTTAATAGAATGTTTAAGTAGGTTGATTTAGCACAAACATAATGAAGGGCTATGGAGATGTATAAATATTGAAAACTCTAATCATTTTGTTTGCATATCAGATGTCATGGTTGTATGTATTTTTGGAGAAGTTATGATGTATATTTTACTACAGGATAATCAGATATTATGTTTTTATTGATGTCAACTATTGACTTTGTTTTCTTATTATATTTCTAAACATAGTTGTGTTGAATGAAGCATTGCGGTGATTTTCAGTGGTTTTTATCTTTACGGGAGACTTAGGTGTGTCTCTAGAAGTCCAATGCATGACCTCTACTACTGAAATGATCTTATGAGAAAGTTGTGATGGGTTAAAGTATTACAGCGCAATTGCTATAACATTTAATGACAGGTGATAGATTATTTGAATGTCCTATCAAATATCTATTATATATTGTGATGTGGTCATAGGATATGGTGGTCAACAATGTTCATATCCTATAGTTCAACTGCAACTAATTTGAGTGAGGTTAGATGATCAGTGACCAAAGACAAATTTGTTATCAGGTTACAGAGTTTGTGTTCTTGAGTGATAGATGATAAATCTTTGATCAATGATTGGTATTGAGATTTTAATGAAGTTTGTCGAGTCAGTCATGATATGGTGACATGTTTTCATGATTGGAGGTGATAATCTGGCATTACATTGTTAGATGCTAGCGTGTGGAGAAGTTTCTTGAGGAATCTTGTGTTTAATCAAAATGTGTTTGACTCCTTGACACAACATCCTATGCAAATCATTGTATTAGTTGATGTGGTATTGGATATGTGTTTTATGTATTTAATTTTGTTATGTGGCATGTTGGATTTGAGTGGGATGTTTTGAAATTCTATTTTAGGGTTTGATCAATGCGGTGGAATTACAAGTTTAGTATATAATGGATGAAGTTGAAGGTTAAATGTGTTGATCATGTGTTAAGACATATGCAGTGCAAAATGCGACTTAAGATCAAGCCAGAGAAGATTTAAGTGTGTTAAGAAGATATTGTATGCTTCAGTGGATCTAATCAAGAAGAGGTAGTGCTATTTCACAAATCATTTTTTATGTTCTTCCCTAACAACTTTACAGTAGGTTAAATCCCTTAACCAGGAAGATCCTAATAGATATTTGTTGTAAATCCTCTAACAAGGTGACACTTTGTCAAGTGTTCAAATTCCTCTAACAAGCTACTCTTAACATGTTAAAAGTTCTAACAGGTCTAGGGAAAATCTCTTAATTGGGTAGTACCTAACAGTGTTGTTGTAAAATCCTAATAGGGTTAAGCTCCTCATAGGCTGTACTTTAGAAGAGTACATCATTTAGTGGGTACTAATACCCACCATGGTTTTTTTCCTATTTGGGTTCCATGAGATAAACTTGTGTGTCAAATTTGTGGATGGAATTTCATGTTTATGGTTTTCATTTATTAAATATATGTTTAATCTTGTGAATGGTTATTTAATTTTAAGAGGTTAAAATATTACTAATTCAATGCCCCCCTCTCAGTAATCTGATCTTACGACTAATAATTGGTATCAGAGCCTTGGTCCTCTATTTTGGTGAATCTTAAAATCTGAGTTTGGTGTGGTCAGATGAATCTCTATCTTAAAGGTATGGGTGATCAGTATTGGGATCATGTGGTTAATAGGTATATTGTTCCTTGAGGAACCCTAACTATAGATGAATTGAAGGTTAGAAAAGAACATGCTTGTACTATGGAAGCTATTGTTAGTACTCTTTCAAATGCTCAAGGACTTGGATACTGCTAATGAGATGTGGGAGAAGTTGAGGAATGTCCATGGTGGTGATCCACGAGTGCAAAAGGAAAATATTAATAGTTTGAAAGGAAAGTATGATGATATGAGGATGCAATAAAATGATAACTTTGAGCAATATAGTCAGAGAATCAAAGAAGTTGTTGTTCCTATTCGAGGTGCTCCTGGTAATCTTCCTACAGAGGATGTGGTAAGAGAAATGTTAAGAACTCTATTTCCTTAGTATGTTATTAGGGTTTTAGGTATTCAAGAGCTCAGATCTCTAGGAACTCTTATTGTTACTCTTGATGCATTAATAGGTAAATTAACTTCATTTGAGTTAAGAAATTATAATAATAGTATGTCAAAATTTGAAGCTTCTTTCAAGTCATTGTTGACTCTTGCAGCATCTAGGAAAGGAAAGGAGATATCTAACAATTCTTCAGCATGTTACTCTAATGATACGAATCTATCTTGTTTAAAGAAAAAAGAACAAGGGGAATTGGAAGCTTTATTTGCTAGAAGGATTCCTAGAGGAAAAGGTAAATATAAAGGCAAGTCTCCTTTGAAGTGATTTTCATGTAAAAAAAATTAGACATATTGCTTCTAGATTCCTTGAAAATGACATGAAGAAGAAACCAAGTAGATTCAAGGATACAAACAAGAAATTTTGCTTCCTAGTTGAGGAAGGTGTTACCGATGAGGAATCTGATGGAAGAGATGAAGAATAAATTGTATTTGTTGTAGTAAAGGAAAACCCCTTATAATAAGGTGTGAAAGCTTTAGTTTTTTTCATTAATCACAATGGTAACTAGATTATTGATAGTGGGTGTACTCATCACATAACCGATGATAAGAGAAAATTCATAAAGTTGGAAGTCTGTGATGGAGGTGCGGTAAAATTTGGGACTGATGCTCCCTATTTAGTAAATGTAAAGGATCTATTTCTTTGAATGATACAACAATTTGTGATGATGTTTACTAGGTTGATGATTTGAGATACAAATTATTAAGTGTTTCTCAGGTGAATAACAAAGGTTTCATATTGGAGTTCAATGGAGACCTATATGTAGGATTATTGGAAAATCAGGAGAATTGATTGCTACCGGTGAACAAACTAGAGGAAGCTTGTTCCATCTGTATTCTACTATTAAGAGTTTTCTAATTGCTATGGTTGAATATTTTTGGTTATGGTATAAGAGGTTTTGTAATGTAAATTTTTATAGCCTAATCAAAGTTAGAAAGATGAAGATAGTAAAGGGTTTGCCTAATGTAGTGAAACCAGAAAATGTAATGTGTGAAGAATGTGAGCTTGGGTAGTTAACTAGTTCTAGTTTCATCAATAAACATTATTCTTATGAAAGTATTTTAGATCTGATTCATACCGATCTGTATGGTCCAATGAGAAATCAGAGTTACTATGGTATCAATATTTCATGTTGCTTAATGGTGATTATTCTAGAGTGATGTGTGTTATATTCTTAACAAACAAATCTGAAGATTTTTACATGTTTAAGATTTACAAAGCTAGAGTGGAGGAGACTGGTAAGACCTTGAAATATCTTAGATCTAATATAGGAGACGAGTTTACTTCACATGAGTTTGTACTACATATTGTGAAGAACAGGGAATTAAAAGGCAGATGTCAGCTCCTAGAGCACCTCAGCAGAATGGTATTGTTGAAAGAAGAAATAGATCTATCATCGATTGTGTCAGGACATTAATGATTTAGAAAGGTGTCACATAGACATTTTGGATAGAAGTAATGAGCACTGTTGTTTATAATTTGAATAGATCTCAGTTGAAGAAAGGTACAAATAAAATTCCCTATGATATGTGGTATGGTAAATCACCACGTGTGACTTATTTAAAAAAATTTGTGAGTAGATTCAATATAAAAATAGATGAAAATTTTGTTAAGTTTGACCCAAGAAGTGATGAGGGGATATTCTTGGGATACTCCTCTAAGAGAAAAGCTTACAAGCGCTCAAACAAGAGAATAAATTTAAGATAATGGAAAGTGTTAATGTAAGAATATATGAATTTTCTGAGGAAAATGATGAATCCAACAAGAAGGAACTAGTAGACTATCATTGGTTTTTATATGTACAACTGATGGAGGAGGACACTACAAAAGAACCTATGGAGAGACAGGTCAATGAACAGGAACTGATACAAACAGTTGGAGAAAATCCTAGAACTGAACCAGTATTGCAAAAGTATGTAAAGTTGAATCACTCTCCTAATCAAATTATTGGTGACTAAAATTTTGGTGTGTTAAAAAGAAGAAAGGAAAGAGAAGGTACTTGTTTGTTATCTAAACTTGATCCTAAAATAGCTAAAGATGCATTGAGAGATGAAGACTGGGTGAAAGGTATGGAAGAAGAATTGGAGAAGATTGAGAATAACAATATCTAGACATTAGTGCCTAGACTGGTGGACAAGAATGTGATTCATACAAAGTAGATTTTGAGAAGCAAGATTAATGATATAGGTGAAGTAGTAAGGAACAAAACAAGATTGGTGTGCAAAGGATATGTACAAGAGGAAGGTCTAGACTATGGTAAAACATTTGTACATATGGCTAGACTTGAAGTTGTTAGGATATTGCTTGCATATGTTTCTTACAAAGGATTCAAGGTATATCAAATGGATGTTAAGTCATATTTTCTTAATGGTTTTTTGGAAGAAGAGGTATACATTGAACAACCTGAAGGATTTTCTAGTTTAGAAGGTAAGAAATTGGTGTGAAAATTACAAAAAAAAGATTGTATGGATGGAAACAAGCACCTAGAGCATGGTATGAAAGGCTGCATTCATATCTGATTAAGATTGGTTTCATTAGGACTAGTGATAATAGTAATGTGCATTTAAATATTGATAAGGACGAAAGATTGTTGATTTCCAAAATATTCCTAGATGATATGATTTTTTTTGCCAATGAAGAGATGAGCAGATTATTTGTAGATGAGATGAGGAAAGAATTGGAGATATCTATGATTGGTGAGATCACATTCTTCATTGGATTGTAGTTTTAACAGATGAGAAATGGTATCTACATAATTCAGTCCAAATATGTAAGGGAAATATTGAATACTTTTGTTTTAGAAGACTCAAAACCGGTTGGTACCCCTATTTTTAACTAGTTGCAAATTATCAAAGGAAGATGAATCTAAAGAGGTGAATGAGAGACTTTACAGGTCCATGATCGGTAAGCTATAGTATGTAGAGCATAGCAGAATAGACATAGCATATGCAGTTGGATTAGTGGCAATATTTTCTTCTAATCCTAAAGAATCTCATTTCGTTGTTTTAAAGAGAATTTTCAAATATCTTAAGGGAGCTGAAGACTATGGTATTTGGTATGGATATAAAGGTGATTTCTCTTTGAATGTGTTTACTAATGTTATTTGGGCAGGTAATGTTGATGATTAGAAGAGCATAAGTGGAGTTTCATTCTTTCTTGGAAAGTGGCTTGTATCTTAGACAAGTAAGAAGTATAACTATATACCACAATCAATAACTGAAGCTAAGTATGTTGCTACTGCAATTAATTGTACATGGGTAGTTTGGATCAAGAAGATTCCGAAGGAATTTAGGAAAAGGTAATTGAACGAGTGGTTATATATTGTGGCAATACAAGTGCTACTAAAATTTCAAAGAACGTATTGATGCACTCTAAGACTGCAGGGGCCCTTTGGGGTAGCGCCCCAGGGCGGGGTCGAGGGGCAGCACCCCTCGACGCCAACAATGACTTATTAATATTGTAAAGGGTCGGCCATTGATTTTCTATTAGTCGAAGTATTTTTTGCCCTAATTAGATTAGGTCAAATATGCTTGTGAAGAGGGCTTAGTGTTTTTGAGATTTCATTGTATGAGGGATTTTCGTAGCTTCCTATGATGGTATTGAGTTGCAGGTTTCAGATTGTAATCGCTAGATAATAATAAAAATATTGGACTCGCTGTTGGTGGATGTAGCCCAAGGATTGGGTGAACCACGTTAAATCTCTGTGTCATTTGTGTTCTCTTCCATGTTTATATTTGCGTTATTCTACTTATTATTCTAACACAAAATGCCAGTTCTAGACTTCAAAATTATCTTAGCAGTCTTCCCAGAAATATTCCAAGTGAAGCTTGTGAGGGTTTGCTACCCGGGGAAGTGTCATTGCTATCTTGTCTAGCGAATCAAAATTCTTCCACTCCAAGTAAAATTCCACTAGCCCTAAACACTTAAGTTCACTATCAGCCTCCTTTGCCGCTGCAAGGCTGCAAGTATAGTTCCCATAGGTTATTCAGAATAGAATGTTGGTAACCTTCTTAAATGTGAAGAAGGCATACAACTCCAAAATTTGTCTGCAGTATTCCAAAAGAATTATCCTATCCCCACAATGCTTGGGCAATAGGTAGGGTTTCTTAGAAAAGTTATTCACCCAAATATAAGTGTGTTGCTGAAATTGAAAGTAGTAATGGCCATAAGTGTTGACTAGAGTCATTGCTTCTTTTGAAAGCCAATATCTGGCATCCCGAGTGGGTGTAAGAATGTTGTAGTAAATGAAAGCATCATTTACCCTGCAAAAGCTGGGAAAACTAGCCCCCCATTATATTTGTGGGAAATAATCCCACGGATCATTCTGGCCTTTGTCGGTCCTGAGCTTGCCAATCATGAGTAATCCCCTGGTGATGGGGTGTTGTTACACCAGTGCCCATAAGACATAAGAATTCATGTAAACTTTGAGGGACCGGGTGACCTTGACAAGTTGGGTGTCTACGTGATTGGCGATGATTATTGCCCAATCAAAAGTCTGGCTACTAGAGGCGATGCCAAACAAGAAGTAATATATCCATGCTGAGAATTCCCAGGCATGGGACTCTCCAAAGACTCTACATAATGAGATGATCCTCATTTTTATACTCTCATTAAATTTTTTCTGGCGGATCTCCAGCTTCATCTTTCTAAAATCATTTCGGGGAGTCCTGAGCTAGTTGGTGTTGAGATATTGCTTGGCCGCTTGAGGGAGCTTCTCAAATTCATTTATTGCTAGGGTCTGGGTGATTACTGTAGCATTGGAAAACTGGGGGATCCCTAGTCCAGAAGATAATGTTGTGGCATCCAGAGACATCCAGGGCGTTGGATAACTCATCTGTACAGGAGCAGCAAGCACGATAGCCCAAACGGTTGTGTTGTAGTGTTCTGCTAGGGTGAGGATGAACTCTAGAGCCTACACTGAGTAGGGGAAGCAGGCGGCCTTAAGGATCCTGGAGGCAGCCACATTGAGTGCCATCAGATCTCTAGCCTTGCACTGTATGAACATTATTTTTACTAGGGCCTACATTTTTACCCATGCTCTGACACCTGTGTCGGTAACCAATTGAAGCTTGGAATCGACCTTTGATCCCAGAATAAACTCTCCCTTTAGATACTTCATTGAAAATGGGAGTTTTTCCAAGACCTTCTCGGCCTTTGTCTTGACAGCTGCCCTGGTTGAAGGAGTAGTGGGGAGTTCCAAACTCGCGAGTGGAGAAGATGCTGATCCTTTAGACATGATTGATTGGGGATTTTTGGCAACATGCAAGACCATACGATCGTCAATATAGATAATATAATGAAATGACTTAGGAATTTGATCTATGTTCGGGCTTCCAGGGATTCTAGCTCATGTGATGAAATGGAATAAAGATCAAAGGGAAACTTGGGACCCAGAATCTGGAAAACTAACCATTATGGACATGACCAAAAATTATCCATACAAGGCTTACATGGGAGCGTTATGTGGTCACACAGTAAAGGGAGTAATGGAATTAACACCGAAAGTTGTCCAATCATGTGAGATCATGAATGCCACTTGGGCTGATTTTGAAAGCTCGTGTGTGGGAGAATTAACCTGCCATTAAGGCGAAGCTGACGGAGGAGAGAGAAAACCATTGTGGCTCAAATAGGTGAGGTGTCAAGTTCAAACCAGGTGGACATCTCTTGGGTGAGCTCCAAATTTGGGGTATTTTGTGTGTGGAGCGCGATGATCTCACCCCCAAACAGGAAGGAAGGATATACAGGGATGTACAAATTACACAAAGGGCTGAAGCACACTGAGGGTCGATGTACAACTCGTAGGCCGACCCAAAAAAAACCTGTTTACAGGCAATTTACAAAATGTACAGGGTAAATACAAGCTCTAAGCTAAATTTACATCTACACAGAGGGTGAACAATTCTCTAGCAAAGCCATCCCACCAATGGGAGGCAACAACAAGAACAAAATGAAAGACACAAAAATGAAAACAAAAGTGGAAATGAGGACAGAGCCGAAAGAAAAACAAACCCAAACACAAACAAAGAAAAACCAAAAAGCACGATGGAAGAACCAGGAGGGCCTACCTTGAAATGCAGGGAATGTGGGAGAATGAGCATGGGAGGCACTCTGCAAATGACCAGTCTAAAATGACCACAAATGCACAAATTTTAATTGTTGTTTAAGCACTGCCAAGCACCGAGAGCAATTCACACTTAATCACTGCTTAATCGCCTTAATCTCTTTGGAGTCACTCTAGGTAATTTGTTCACCGTAAATGTGATACTGACTGGTGAAACCTATTTATACCCTTAGGTAAAAACATATCCTGCTCTTTCCTTCTACAAATCCAGAAAGAGGCAAACCTCCAGGCTCCGAGCCCGGGGATTCTATGCAACCGCACCCTCTAGCAAAATAGGAAATGGCGATAGAGAATCCTGGAGTCTGGAATCCAGCTGGAATGAAGAATACAAACACTCGAGGACTGAGCCCCAAAGCAAGGAAGATAAACAAGGAACACAACACCGACCCACGGAGGCAAAGGCCGGAGAAAACAAAAGGAAACAAAAAAAGAAACCAAGGGAAGACAACAAAAAAAAATGGGGGGACCCAACATTTTGCCCACAAAATGTAGGGACAGGTATGCAAGGCATAACAAATGGTGACTCATTGGGATGAATGCCTTAGTGCATTTGAGAACTTCAAAATCTGCGGTTAGCCAAATTAGAACTTATTTTTACCTGGAGTATCCTGCTTGCAAGGTGTGAGGTGTCTGAGAAAATTTGACTCATTAATGATTCAACCTTGCAGTCCTTCATCAGTTGTGAAGTGGTTGCTTTGAAAGAAAATCAAGCCGATGATTTCTGGGTGAAGCAGCGAGGAGGCACTACATATACCAAACCAGAGTCATTGTATCTTGCATGTTCCCCCAAATCCCAGAATTCTCTATTCTTTAGATCTTTTCTTTTCTTTTTAAAGATGGGAAGGCGGTACTCCTTTCACCGTGAACCTTAATCTTAACTAATTTATACGGTGGTACTTCTTTCACCTTGTCGTCTGCTTTTAAATTACTGAATAGGAGAGATCATTCCAGACCCAGGATATTTTATGATTTCAGACTTAGCCAATAACGAGTGCAACCGATCTGCTCTCAAGGACCATGCGTTTACTTGCTTCTTAGATTTTCTGTTAACCAAAGTCGAGACTATCAAGCTATGAATCTGATGATGATTACCCGTAACCTTTTACCATATCCAAAAAAAAACTCTGAAGTGCGGACAAATTCCACCCTGCTAACAATAGATTCCAAACTACCCAAAATGCATACGATACCATTCCAGGGGCCATATGTCATGCGAAGCATACCTGTCTACGAGAAGAAGGAAACACGTTGGGAACCTAGAAAACAAATGCAAAACAAAAGAAAACCAAGAAAAAAATCAAACAAGGAAAAGGAAGGCAGTCTTGGAGGATGGCCGACAACTATTTACAAAGCCAAGGCACTCCCAAGGAGCACCAAGAAGGATATTTACAAGCAGGAACTTTTTACATATAATATAAATTTGGACAAACTCACCACCTACCTTATTCAAAATAATGCTTGAGAAATTATCCATTGATAGGCAATGGGATAGCTTCTCTGGTCATAGTATTCAGGTGATAAGTATTTTCCCCATAGATCTTAGATATTAGATATGGTTTGAGCTAGAGCCTTTGAAACTTGGTGTGTTTTCCTTTCTTTTCCTGGGCCTTGTCCCACAAAAGGACCACGTCTGAAATCTGAAAGGCCTTATACTAGGCTCTTAGGCCAAACCATTGTTTAATTACTACTTGATGATGCACAAAGTGTTCTAGTGTCACGTCTCTTTGTTCTACCATCCTCACTAGGTTCAGAAGTCAAAATTCTACAATGTTGTCCTGGTTGTTAAATTCCTGCATAAACTGTAAGACTGGGATTTGTAAATTGATAGGAAACACTTAATTTTGGCCATAAACCAGATGAAATGGGGAAGTCCCCAAGGTGGCCTTTATTCTGATATGATCCACCCAAAGGGTGAATCTAAGCTTTTGGTGCCAATCCCAGGGGTTTTGTTCTAACAGATGTTTGATCACCTCAAATATATTTTTATTAGTAGATTCAGCCACACCATTACCCTAGGAATAGTAGTTGTTGGAGAGCTTCAAGGTGATCTTCCTTTCATAGGTCCATTCAAGTAACTGTGCCAAAGAAAATGATGGACCATTGTCACACACTATAGCAACTGGTATTCCAAAATAGGAGACTATGTTTTCTTCCAGGAATTTGATGACTACATTTGCCATGTTGCCTTTGCATGGAATCGCTTCAGACCACCAGGTGAAGTAATCGGTATAAGTCAAAATGTATCGGTGGTTGTGTTAGCTATTTTTCCTTGACCTTGTCAAAGAAAAGGCTAATTAACGAGGATCAAAAAAACCCTCCTACACTTCGAGCTCAAAGGCTCAGGCGGGTGTACCTGTTGGATTCACTTCTTTCAGTGAATCAGGGGATGGATTCCTACCCATCACACTTGATATAATAATCATTCACAGCTCTTTAAACGGAAAGGGAAAATGATTTGAATAATTGATTGATGAAGAAACTACAAGACAGACCAGCGACCAGTGCCTTATCTATTGGGCAACAGATTCAAACAGATATGCAAGCCCAGAAAACTTCTAACTCCAAACTCAAAAAACCCGAATGAAATGCCTTGCAAGCCATTCTTCTCATTTCAATTCCTGGACATCATATTCATATGCAGAATTAAAATTCTCAGAATTTGAATACAAGACTTGCTCTCCTTGAGAGAAACTCAGA
>MU223326.1:406425-433831 GCA_018584345.1 Thuja plicata
GATGATTCTCCATCCTTCTTTGTGAAATATAATAATCATGATTTTCCTCTTCATTGTCTGAGTCCATATCATGGCATGAATAAGTATTGGTCATACTATGATCACACTGTTCACCATCATCATTCCCTTGTTCTTCACTTACTCTTAAGTCCAAAGAAACAATACAAAAATCAGGATTATGAGGGGCCTCACATGCTTCACACCAAGTATCATCATTGAAAAAATGAACAGAATTTTTGTGAAGAGGGTCTGGAGTTCTGTTGTCTGTTTTATCTTTTCTAAGTATAGTAACAAGCTTCCCATCCTTGAACTAAGTTCCATAAGGATGGTTTTTCACCCTATTTTGAGGATTGTAGGTAACATTATAAGAAGGTCTATTATACTGGGGAGATTTATATTCTTTATACCCTGGTTCTTTCAAATTGCTCCTACTGAAACTTGACTCATCCCTCCTATTCAACTTACCAGATACTCTTCTATTCATATCAATATTGACTGCTATTTTATAAGCATCAGTAAGAGTTCTAGGGTTTTTATCTCTAAGAGCATATCCCATTTTAGAATAAAAGGCATTCAAATAAGTTTCTAGACATACCTCTTCATCCAACCTTATCTTCTGAAATAGCTTGTGCATAGCTCTCTAAAATCTTGTATTAAACTCTGTAACTTCTTCATTATAGTTCTTTTTAATATTATTAAACTCATTCAATAAAAAGCCTTTATTTGTTTTGTCTCCATATTGATCTTTAAAAAATTCAATCAACTCATCTATAGAAACAAAAGATCCATTAGATAGGCTTCTAAACCATTCTCTTGCATCTTCAACTAAGGACTGAACAAATAATTTCATCAATACATCTTCATGAGTGATATTCAGATCATCAACAAAATCAATGAATTTTCTTAGATGTGTTTCACAAGATATAACATTATTACCTGCAAACTTAGGGAGTTTTTCTCCTATATCACCCACATCTTTAGGAAAAGCATTAGGGTATCCAAGTATACCAACAAAATTAAATTGTGTGTATCTTTCAGTGTGCAATGGTTTCCTTTGAAAGTTATCATCCTCTTTAGCAGTAGTGGCCCTTGTTTTAGAAACAGTAATACTCTCTAGGCCAGCATAAGCATATTTCAAAGACTGTAAAAAATCTATCTTCTTCTTCATTTCAATAGTAGCAGCCTCCATTTGTGCCTTCTCCAAAAAAATTTCCATAGTTTCTTTTTCAATTCTCAATTTTTCCAAATCAATGTCCAACTTGGACATTTGCTCGGTTAAAGGCTTTTGAAACATAGGTTCTTGATTCCTGCTTTCACTCATCTTTTGCTTTCCTTTATCCTTTTATGAAATAGGATCCTTATGAGTGACTGATATTTCTTGGTCCCTATGAGACCTCTCTGTATCTTTTATACTTTGATGCTTTGAAGACTTTCTTTTGTTCTTATCAACATTCTTAGGGTCACTCATTTTCTTTCTCATTTCTCTCTCTTTCTTCATTTGTTGAACCAGGGCAAGTTGTTTCAAGATGAACTTCTCTTCATTTGCCAGCATATCAGAGGGAGCATCTTTTGAATCTAAACTAGAAGTACTAGTCTCTTCTCTCTCACTTGAATTAGAGGTGACTGTGGGTGTTTCCAATACCCTTTCAGCCACTTCTTCATACTCTAAAGTATTTCCATCATGAGAATGTTGACTTACATTCATTTCTCTCCTAATATTACCCTCTTTACCTCTTGGAGGGGTCTCATCCATGTTAACTAGATTTTTCTTTTTTCTCCAAGACATCTCCATCCTTAAGGATGATGGAAGTCCACCATATAATACTTTCTCAGTTTCTGTTCTCATCCTTGACCTAGTATTCATTATTGAAAGATATTCACTCAATTTGCACTAATCTCAGATATTTTCTTTCAGAGTCGCCACCCAATAACTTGGGATAAATGAATACTTATCAAGGGATAATCTGACAACAACCACCAGAAACAAACAAAATCTTTCGTTGGTATTCTATGAATATTTTTCTGCAACAAGATTCTGGGATAACTTTCTAAATATGCTCTTAAAAAAAAAAATCCCAAGTAGAGTCGCCAATTTGTTAGAGTTTTTTCTTACTAGGCCTCTGAAAGATATTTGAAATCTTAAACAACTCTATGACCCCTAATGCCTTTTGACACTATGACTCAAGCAAGGGAAAAAACACTAATTTATGAGGTTCTTGATAACACTGGGGATATCTATTACCACCTCCTTCTTTTTTGAGATCCACTGACTCAGGCAGGTTTTACCTATGACTGATTAGTGTCTTAACAGTATCTTTAGAGTGGATTGAACCTTATGTGTTGAATGCTCTATTTTAGATGGACATGCATATAACAATATAGATGACTATGATTCTTCTGAGAAAAAGCTTGGCAATCCAAATCAATATCTTAATGATAGCAGACAGCAACATAACCAAGAAATGCATTCTTCTTTCCTTTTATAACTCTTATGAATCTAGGAGGAATAACCTATTTGATTTTCTTTTTAAGAAATCAACAAACTTCAACTGTAACCCTTAGGAATACAATTTATTCTACACAAAATACTCTAAAATGATTGGTTTGAATAGTATTTGAATGTTTGGATAATGACAGATTATCAAATCAATTCCTAGACCAGTGCCTATCCTTTGGGCTATAGAGTTAATAACTTAAAGTTCACAGAAATACATCAAAACAAAATACTGTAAGATGCCTTACAACTTACATACAATTCAGATGAAATGCCTTAAAAATTATCCTGTCATCTCTATGATATTGTATCAAATCCTTAACTATTGTTATGCTCCCTGAAACAACTTACAAAACTTAGTTCTTTCCTTGAAAGAAACTTGCAAGTAATTAGATAGCTACCTTATAGCTAAAATGCTTGAAATTGCCTTACAAATTCAAACATAAAAGAGCATACACAACAATTAAAGAGACAACAATGAAGATAGAGTAAAATTGCACTGTATTTTTATTGATATGATCCTACTTTAGTACATAAAAAGCTTGAAAGCTTGAAAGACATAGACAGAATTCTAGAAAGGTTGATTTTCTATATATTTCATCTCTTTTTCAATTACAATTTTGATCCTATATATAGGCCCTTAACCATCTTGGAATCCTTTGTTTTAGGATGCAACAAGCTTTGGATGGTTTAAGGAACCTAACCCTAAAATTACAAAAAGACAAAAGAAAAGAATGAAGAAGCGGTGGGAGGACAAAAATAGAGGATAAAAATCTAATATTCTTTGTCCTTTCTGGAATCTGGTGCCTTTGTCTGACAATGTTCAGGATAGCTTCTGGTATTTGTAGCAAGAATAAGTGACCACCATTACAAGCTAACTTACACTTATCTCCATAAATAGCTAACCTCCCTGTGCTCAATGATCAGGCGCCAAGTGTTCCCCTCTACTCTTCATCAGGAATTTCCTCCTCAATTTCAGGCTTCTTCTTCTTGGGCCTAGTCATCAGGTCCCATGTTGTCACCTCATCTTCAGTTGGCCACTTGAAGTCCTAAGTGCTTTGTACCTATTCCTTTTGCCTTTCCAACCTGACATAAGTGATGCTTTTAACATCCATTAGAAATTTATTAATGTCAGTTTCATCTCTGAAGGCCTCATCCAAAATCTTATTAAAGCCTTCAATATCCAAATCAGATCCTAAAATGAATGCCTCATTATTAGGCATCTTACTATCAAACTCATTCTTCCAGGCCTCTAAGGCCTTTACCTGATCATCTTCTTCTTTAAGGGGAGGAACAAATCTGTTGAAGTCTAAAGAAAATAGGCTCAATTCAGCCTCTACTTGGTTTAACTTGCCTTTAAATAATGACAAGGCCACATTTACCTTTTTAACCTCATCTCCTACCTCTGTCACCACCTCAGGCAACTCTGACCTTAGGGGCTACAAAAAGGCAAGTTTCTCAAATAGTTTCACCCTAGGAGACCAATTAACAAAATGAGGATTTAATATAGCAAGGTACCCTATTATCTCTATGTGTAAGGTGGGAAACTTATTATATGCATTGAGGATGACATCTGTCTTATCCTTCAATATATCAATTCTATGTTGCAAAATGCACCTAAATGCATTCAATGCTATCTCATTCTTCTTTTCTCCCATGTCATCCTTTTCAACCACCTCCTCTGATTTTTATTTCTCCTCAATTTGAAAAGGTTGTTGTGAAGGTACATACACCACTTTAGGCTTCTCTTCTAATTGCTTCATTAGCTCAGCAATCACCTAATTTTGTTGTTGTATCTTGATGGGGCGCATCTCCTAATCTTTTGCCAAAGCACTGGTCTCTTATATCAAAATGCTACACTTATCAGACAGTTTCTTGGTCTTGTCCTCATTTAAGTGTGCCCGGTGTGTCATAATCTGGGATATCTCTAGATCCCCTGTATTCTGTACTAACTAGACCATCTGATTGCCCACCATATTCTCTTGGATGTTTACCAATTGTGGTTTCTGATCTTTTGGGCAAAGGCTCCACATGGAAAAGGCCTAAGACTTTGGGCTATACCCAAAACCCTTTATCATGTCCCCCATTTGCACCTCACTTGCCATTTTCAAATCTGGTTGCTTCCTTATCTGATCAATGATGAAAGCTGAGGCCAAGTCCCAGCCTTCAGCAAGCAATATGCCACTGTTTAATACCATTTTCCTGGCCTCATCTGGTGAGATATCCTCACTATCAGGGTCATATGATTGTAAGGCTAATAGAGCCTCATTTGTGATTGTTTCCTCTCCATCAACTTTCAATTGAGCTCTTATGTCCTTCTTATGCCACCTCAAAATATCTTTAAATTCATCAGTCTTGATGAAACTATCATCACTTAAAAATTGTTGTTGATGTAGTAATATTTCTTCAATACATAACTTGAGAGGCAACTCAATATTTTCCTCTACATCTAGTTGTTGCTTCTTTCCTTGTCTGATCAATTTTCTTAGGTTATGGTCATATAACCTATTCCCAGGAACCAAGGCACTTACTTTATCCTTTTTCTTTTCCTGCCTAACAATTGAAGGCTGACCTATGTCAACTTTTTGCCTTTTGGCTGAAGGCTCTTCTACATCGTCTAGCTGGGAGACCTCTGTTAGGTCAATGATATGGCTCTCTTTTCCTTGCAACTGTGGTGCCTCTGCAACATCTTGTTGAAGCTGATCATATTTAGGTGGACGGGCATAGTCACCATCACTACCACTTTCATATTCTGACTCTGAATGATCAGGCTCCTGAGCTCCTTTCTTATCTAGAACATTATCAAGTTTCTCACAAAGCACATAGAAATCATCAATCATGGCTTTGATTCTATCAAAATAGGGAAAATCAGGGTAGAAGCCTCCAAAAGCTAACCCATTTCTCTTTATTTGTGTTTCTAGCTTCAGTAATTCTTGAATCCTCTCCCTTCTTGTTCTGATTTCATCTTCATCAAGAAGGTTTCTTGTTACATCCTCTTCTATACATGTACAATGAACATTTGTATTAGGGATTGTGGGAGTTAAAAGCTTTTTGACTCCTACCATGAAACCCTCATGATCAATATATCTATATGAGGCTGCCCCCATTCTACAGCTCTCCAACCACTGGCTGACTGTGTCAATGGCACCTTTGCCAATAGTGAAATTGAAAATCTTGAATTGCCTAGGGGTTAAGGTCCCCTTTCTGTGCAGCGCAAAATGCTTATTATCTATCAATAAAAGCTGCCAGATGAATTCCATGGTAGCAACTCTTGATGGCACATGGTAGGGAAAGATATGAGGTGGATGTACACACCCATATGCCCTGATCATGGTAAAGTTCTCTTCAAGAAAGAAGTCTCCCTAGTTATGATCTCCCTCCCATTTTTCTACATAATCACAAGGCCTTAGTAGTTGGAGCACCTTGATTGGGAGCCTTGCCTTGCTGATTTCCATGCTCTACATTATTGGATATACAATCCAGTTCTCAAATGCACAGTAATCACAATCTTTGGATGTATAGTTCCAAATCCTAGCCCAAAACTGAATGGGATTAGGCTTGTCCTTAAAAATCCTTTGAGGATCCAAATTGTTCACATCCATGATCCCGACGTTAAAATGTAAGAGCAGATGCATCAGGATGGAATAATGAAAGAACCTAGGTTCTTTTTCCTTGGGATCCTTCATCTTCTTCTGTGTTTCTACAAAACCTTCATGCATCTCATCAATGATGTATTGTATGTAGTCATAATTGGTGCTATAATGCACCTCTTGTAAGTCAAGTACCATCATTAAAATCCCAGCGTTAATTTTCTCAGCTCCTCCATCTCTCCCTAACACTCTACATAGGGCATAGGTGATATACTTAATATAGAAATGCAGGTCCTTGAAGAAATAGGGTGTTTTTCCAGGTATAGGAGTAAGATGGTTTATAACCTCCTTATGCATGTGTTTCTGCAATTGTCCCCTAGAAATTCCAGGCTTTAACCTATATCTCTCTTCTTGTTTAGTAATATTGATTTTTGTGGACATAGTACTGTACAAGCCAAAGGCTTGCATAAATGAGTTTCTGTCAGGATAAGAAGGGCAGTGCCATCATTTTTCTTAATTATCCTAGACAAGACATCATAGTGACTGGCAAGACCTAAGAACAAGTCTACATCTATATAGACATTAGGGACAATTAACCTAGCCAGACCACAGGTCCAAGGGTTTGACACTGGAATGGCTTTATCAGAATTGTTATAGAAGTAGTTGAAAAGAGAAAAACTTGTTAATCCTAGAGTGTCAGCATCTCTGATCTCGCAGTAATCATCAGTCAGCACATTTGCATTTGCCCTTTTGTTCTGTATAGAACCTGGCAGCAATTTCAGGAATTCATCAGAATAATTCCTCTTTCCTTTAGTATCATCATCTATCTCATCGCTCCTCCCACTGGTAGAAGCCACACTTACTGCTCTACTCATCTTTGCTTTGTTTCAATCCTCTTTTCTTTACCGATATTGTAGCAAATCTTCTCTCAAGACTCACTTCTCTTCTCTGTGCATTGTTCCCAGTAATTCAACACTTAACAATCAATTGAGTACTCTACAACTTAACCAATTTCTTCTCTTAATTCAGAAAACCTAGCACTTCTTCACTCTATAACTCTGAATGCAAGATAAGTTAAAAAAGAGCCTTCAATCAACTCCTTTAAGGTAACTGTTTCAAGTACAGGGCTCATCATTTGAAAAATCATCAATTTTGTCTTCAATTTAGCACGCTGTGAAATTGATTGAAAACCTAGCCGTAATTCATGAGTGTGATAGGAAATCAAATTCATATATGTGTATCTTCAGAAAAATCCTTATAAAATTTGAAAGAGATGACATGCCTCCTTTTTATTGGCTCTCCATTAGACATCTCAGCTACCATTTTTACACAGTAATCAATTTCCTAGATTTTCATTGGACGCCAAATCATTCATTGTTGTCTTGTCATCAACTGCCGCCTTTTCTAAAATTTCATATTCAGTGACCACGTGACTGTGTATTATCTCCTTGTCACTGACCCAACTATTTTAACCCTTAAATATTTTGGAGACCAAGCGACTGTGTTATTTTCTTTGCCTGGCGATCACGCGACTGAAGGAATCAAAGTCAGTGGATGAAATACTTAACTCACAATTTATTTGGAGACTCCATGACTGACGGTTACCTTTATCTTTTACAGTTATCTCCAAGTCGTTGAATGTTACTTTTCTTTATGAGACCCCATGACTAACCTTGGTCGCCTAATCGCTGAGTATAAATGTTAGTTGACAAATCTTTTAGAGATAATGCGACAAGCATTTTTCCCTTAATTCTCATTCAGAGACTACGCGACCAACACTTATCTCCAAGTCACGAGTACCTTTTCCTTAAGGCTCTTATTATTAGAGACTTCATGACCACCGTTTGATCTGTTCATCTTTGCATCTGACGGCTCTGCTAAGTCGCTGAATATTTCTTAATACCTTTATATTATTTTGAGACTATGCGACAACAAAGGACTTTATAATTAGTCTCCTAATCGCCAAATGAACTTTTTCCTTTGGAAGACCACGCGAAAAACCTCTTAATCCTTTCACCTTTGGACATGTGTCTCCTTCCATCGCTTGTCTCTAAATTGCTGAATAAAAACTGACTCAGCATCCTAATCCAGTGACCACCCAACTGCCTTATATTCCAAACTGTATGTGGTTAGTCATGAAGTCTTAGTATGTTTCACTTAACTATCATCTCTTTGGTAGACTACACGACATGAACTTTATACTTATTAAATAACTGCAAGCCAGTTCAGAGACCACGCAACTGAAACAATAGCCAAGTCTCGTAAAAATTCACTAACTGCTGGATCATTCACGCGACATCGCGACTCATCTGTGGGCCCTTTTGCTAATTGCTGACATGTTTCTTTATTTGGAGACTTCACGACTAAAGGGCTCCACCAAGTCTCACAAAACAAAAGGAATATTCTATTTCTTTGAGAGACATCCCGATAATAGTTAATCGCCAAGTCTTGAAACAAAAAGGAATATGTTGTTCAGATCATGCAACTAGGCGACTATGGTAGAAAACACATGACTTAAGTTGTTTCAAAAAGGTAACGCCAAAATAGAAACATGATGAACACTTTAGGGTTTTTCTCATTTTGGCCTAGAGCAGGACCTAGGGTTTCGAGGTTTTGCATTTTCACATGGATTTTGACCTGAAGACCCTAAAAATTTCAACGGGGATATTACAAGGAACTGAGAGACTTCTGACTTTAGGAAAGAAAAGAGCATGAGGATCACAAAATTTTGGCAAATAGACCAGAGCCAGGAATACAACCAACATTTCTTATATTGGGTTTCCACGTTAAATACTTGTGTCAACTTGTGTGAATGCTTATGGTTTGTTTTATTGTTATGTTTCTACAAGCTAATTACATTAGACAGTAAATTGTATGATTAAAGTTGTTGACATATGCTACTGCTGCCGAGTAGATCTGAAATATAGAAAGTTTTATTTGCTACATCTAGACCAAAGGATAACTGATTCACCCCTCCCCTCTTAGTTATTCTAATGACACTTCCTGATGTGAGTGTAGACATCTTTAAAGATGAAGGGCCAATAGTATCCGGCCTAGAGAATCTAGTGGGCAGTTGCATCAGCAGAGCCATGCCCGGTTCCAAACTGCCCATGAAATTCTTAAATTATTTTAGCAGCTTGGTCCCTATCTATGCACTTGAGGTAAATCCCTTCATAGTTTCTACGGAAAAGCGTTCCATTTTTTATCATGAAATGTGTGCTTTTCAGCCACAGGACACAACATTTGTTTGGAGGAGCCCCTCCAGACATATTTTATGGAGAAACAGGTACACCAGATTGGTATACCATGGGTCTTGAGTGACAGACTCCACTATGTAAGTTTGGCATTCTATGCTTGGAGTTCCTTCCACCATTTCTCTACATAGTCCCTAGCCTCGGGCTATCTTCATGGGTTGCATTTCTAGATCGTATTCTTGGAGGATGGCCATCCATTTCCCCTGACATTCACCCAGTTCACTTTGTAGAAGTAAGTAAATATTTCACCACCTGGTCTGAGATGATAGCATACACTTTGCTCCGAAGAATATAGTGTCAGAATTTCTTCATGGCCTAGACTAGAGTGAAATCCTACTTTTCCAAAGATGAATATTAGACTTTGGCATTCTTAAAGGGGGAACTCATAAAAGAAATGGTTCGTTCTTCCCCTTCAACTTTCTGGGTTAGGACTGTTGCTGCGAAATGCGGTGAAGCAAAAGAGTATATGTGAAATGGGAGGGAATAGTCTGGACTTGCCAGGATAGGTGCCTCCACTATGGTTTGCTTGATCTGAGAAAACACTTGCTTCACTTTGGGGCTCCACTCAATCTTTGTATCTTTCTTCATCATGTCATTGAGTGGTTTAACTATCTCGGCGGATCCAGTGATGAACCGTCGGACAAAGTTTATCTTTCTGAAGAAAGATCTCATTTCTTTCTTACTGTAGGGCATCTATAAATTCAACAGTGCCTCAACTCTCTCTGGGTTAATAAATATCCCCTTCTCAGAGATGATATGACCGAGTAGCTTCCCTTTAGTGACCTCAAATATGCATTTTTTAGGGTTGAGTGAAATTCCATATCGGCGAAATCTCTCAAAAATTTGGGCGAGGTGGGCGGAGTGATCATGCCTGTCCCAGGAAAAGATGGTCAAATCATCCATGTAGATGATTATGAATATGTTTACTAGGCCTTTGAAAGAAATGTTTGTAGCCTTTTGAAATGTTTCCCCTCCATTAATAAGGCCAAAGTGCATTCTCCGGTATGCAAACATTTCCCACTTGGTGGTGAATGCCATTTTGTCTCTATCTTCATACTTAACCATAACTTGGTTATACCTAGAGTATCCATCCAAGAAGGACATCATTTGGGATCCATTAATGATTTGTAACACCTCATCCAATGAGGGGAGAGGGTGATTGTCCTTCTAGGATGCCTTGTTCAAATTACAAAAATCCACACAAAGGTGAATTTCACTATTTTTCTTCCTCATAGGGACGAGGTTGGCAACCCAAGTTGTGTGCCAAATAGGGAAGATAATCCAAACTAACAGCCATTTTTGAACCTCCTCATGAATTAGAGGTTTGATTAATGGGTTTACTGGCCTTTTATTTTTCCAGAAGGGCTTCGCATCTAGTTTTAGTGGGATGGTATGGGTCATGATGGATGTATCATAGGTTTTTAGATCCTCATACCCCCACGTGATCACGTCAATGTATTCTTAGAGAACCACGAGAATCTTCTCCTTCTCCTCTGGGGAGTAGGAGGTGCCAATGTGTACAAATTTTTCTTCATCAACCTGGCCGATGTTGACCTTTTTGAATTTTCCTCCCTTAGAGGAGGATGATATCTTCTCTCAGCCCCGGGGATCTGAATCAAAGATGCATTCAAGAGCTGCCATCCCCTTGGGGATGGTGTTAGTTGGTAAGTCGATAATCTCGTCATCCTCTTCACCCTGTCTGGTATCGTGATGATCTCTTTCTTCCACTATCTGATCCTTGAAGACATCAACATTGGCCATGAAGGCCAGAATATGTTGGCCGTCCTCAAAGACCTGAAAGTGAGTGATATTATCTGGGATGGATGGGGTGGGGAACATCTCAATAGAAAACTTCCAGATCTGGGAGCCAGCCATTTGCTCAAGGGTGCTAGCAGATATGGAAAGGGCATCTGGAACATAATTTATTTTCTAAGGAATAAGTTTGATGTCAAAAGCATCAAAATATTCAATGAGGCTCCATGCCCAGTTGTGGTATGCGGATAGCCTTTTGTCATGACAAGTGTATTGGCTCCAGACCTGTTTAACGATCAACTCTTAATCACCCATTGCCTAGAGGTGGGTGATTCCTTTTCTTAGTGTGAACAGAAGTCTGAGGACCAAGGCCTTGTACTCTGTGATGTTATTTGTGTGTTTAAACTATAGCCTGTAAGATGCAAGGAAGGATTTCCCCCATAGGTTGATCAGTTCCACTCTGGCCCTCCAGCCTTGTTTAGACCGAGATCCATTAAACTTCAGGGTCCACAAGTCATCATTTATTTTTCAGGCATGGTAAGGTGGAGTGGTGTTTGGATTGATTTTGGGAGGGTTGGGAGGTGATTCCTCCAGCTTTGATGGTGCATGGGTGAGGTTTTCCTCTGGAGAATCCTTTGGTTGGGATTCTTAGACAAACGGCACCTTAGGTGTGCCACTGGAATGATTGTTGGGTCCAGGGGAACCTGCTTTGTGTTCTTCTTCCCAGAGGGCATTGGTATGGTGGGTAGCAGTGGAAATGCAAGGCCCACACTCTAGTTCAGAATGTTTTTGGTAGTGTACCCAGCACCAAGTGTCGAACAACAGTATGGTGGGAGTTGTCATGTTACCTTATGAGTTTACCTTGTCCCTCAGTTTTTCATCCAGGTCCTAAATTCTCTGAACAACTATGGGATCTTCCCTGAGAGTGAAATCAAATGTTAGGATTTCTAGGGGTCGGTACACCTCGGGGGAAGATTCAAAGAATAGGACTTCAATTACCCTCCCAAATTTGGTGAGGGCCTACTTCATTCTAGGTTCACTCTCTACCTAAATTTGGTTCGACTGACCCTCCTAGGGGAGCCACAAGTGGGAGAAGTTCATGGAGAAATACTCATTAAGGGCCTTAGACCAATTCCAAATTAACAACATCGCATAAGTTTTGAGGATGTCCACCACTTGGATGTCTATTATGCCTGATATCTGGGGGTCTTGGATGAGCTGAATTCGGACGTTCTTTAGCTCACCTACCATTTTTACAATAGTTTTGTCCAATTGGACTATTGTGCCTTTGGATGGAGTGGGAAAGAATCTGAGCTTCTGGTATATAGATAAGGGCATGATGTTTCCTAAAGCATCAGAATCTATCAAGCAGTTGTATAGGCTCTTCCCTTGTATGTTTAAGCCTAGTAGGAAGGGAGGATCCTTTGTGTTTCCTTGGAAGACAGCCAATTTGGAATCGTCAAACATGAAAATATTTGGTGGACAACTGACGGCTTCCAAGTTTCCCAAGAGCTTCAGGAGAGACTTCCTTTGCTCAGGATAATTCAACAAAACCTCCATCAAGGTCATGGAAGTGGTGGTTCTCTCTAACACCTTAGTGATGTCAAACCTTCCCCCTAAGTAAAGTTGGCTTCCCTTGACTGGATCCCTAGCTTGGTTAGAGCTGAATCCTTTCGGTGGGAAGGAGCGATCAGTTGTGTTATCTTGGGGGTGAGGTATTCTTGGGAGGTGTTGGCATGTAAACTAGCCTTTTTCCAGCCTCACTCCAAGTGTTGTAAGGAGTTTGCGGGCTGGTGAAGGCATTGGCCTCAAAGGTCGGGATAGATTCATCAAAGAACCCCTACAATTCGGGTTCTTCTTCATCCTCTTCATCTACCCTGAAGAAAATAGTCTCACAAGTGAAGGAACTATGAGTAGGCTCTTGTGTGGATGTTTTCGGGGAGTAGGATTGACAGGTTATTATTTTTCCGACTGGGAGATCATAATGATCTTCTCCAGTGTGGCATAGTTCACCTCAGAATGAGAGGTGATGTCATGCAATCTACACCAATTGGTCAGGGGGTAGAATTCTGCAAGTTGTGTAGAATGACTAGGTCCAGCACCGCCCTGAGTGGTGTTTATGTTCAAAGGAGAACCCCTATTGTTTGCATTGTTATTCCATTGCTATTGATTGGGTCAAGGCCCATTGTTGTAGTTTCTACCTCTGGGGTTGGTATTTCATTATCTAGAGAAAACCTTCCCTCTTTGGGAATTGGAGTTGTGAGGTGCGGAAGGCGCCACCTTCAGCTTTCCCATGTCCACAGTCAGGGGGGACACCAATCACCAGAGGGATTCAACCTTGGCAAACAGCTGGGTGTTCGCATCACATTGTGACAATTATTGTGGTTGGTTCCCAGGGAAGGCGATAGGTTCTCAGGGAAGGCGACAACAGCTCCCAGAGTCAAGGACGACAATCCTCCAACCATGGGTGACTAGAAGAATAGTACTCCAGAGGGTTGTATCAAGGGTTGTTGCATTTGATGCGGCTGGTTCCAAGGAATAAATTCTAGACCCAGTATTTTCTGGGCTTGTGATGGATATACGTACCAAGCTTGGTGGTCTATCAGTGGTGGTGGGCCCATGGCCATCATTGGGGCACCCATTGTTGGATTAGGGTTGTATCCCCAGCGTAAGAAGTTTAGTCGGGTATCATGTTGAATGGTGTGCTCTGTCCCATCCCACCAGGAGCTTTGTTCAAACTGCGGGACAACTCCAGGGTCAGGTTGTAAATCTTTGTCATAGTATCCCGGTCATTTGTGGTGGTGGTTCTCCAAAGGAGAGTGGAAAAAATTGGGTCTAGAGCATTCAGGTATGTCTAGATGGTCACGTCAGTGGATGGGATGAAGGGGCCCATGCACTACTTCAAGGCACATTGGAACTAATGGTTGAATGTGGTAAGGGGTTCATTTGGTTCCTTCCTAATGGAGATAAACTGGCTGTGAAACCATGTCGGGTCCACATGAACATGAAAGGACACTAGGAAGGTGTCTTCCATATCCTACCAACTGTTGATGGAGTTGGCTAGAAAGTTGAGGTACCAGTTTAATTCATTCTATCCTAAGGACAGAGGGAACATCCAGGTCACAACATCCTGATGTTGGACCCAGTGTTGGTTCATGGTATCCTTATAGGCTTGGAGATGTTCTTCTGCAGTTTTAGGGCCTAGATGCTCATATATGGGACATATCTTCTCCGGATGCGGAGGAAGGTCGTTCATAGCGCTGGGGAAATGCCACATTGGGGAACTAGTGTTACCAAAGTAATTTGTCATTGGGGCTACTAGATTTTGGCTAGGCTGAGCATTAGTCCCCAGGGTTATCTGAGGAGCTTGGGTATTCTGAGGTGTAGCAAATCCATAGATAAGGTTGGCGGGCTGCTTGGTCTTTGGAGTCCTTTTCTTTCGAGTAGGAGGCTTGAGTTCAACAAACTTTCTAGGATTGGGGTCTGATTGAAGGATTCTTTCAAAATGCAAGGGAGAAAAATACCCTATCCCACTAAAAGTTTGGTTCCTAAAACTATGGCTTGGGGAACCCTCAGGAAGCGTGAAATCAAAATCTTCAGAAGGGGATGAGCTCATGCCCTCCCTCTAGCGCCAGTTTTTGTTGACGAGACTTTATGACTGGTCTCATCAACAGAAGAAGATTTGTCACCAGGTACCGGGGTACCAGCCAACTTCAATAGTAAAGGTTGTTCGGGGAATAAATTCTCTGGGCCTTCAAGCACCTGATTGTTGGGTCCTGACGGTGCAGGGAGCTAAGTTGGGCAAATGACTATTTTTGTTTGGGTGGATAGCTAGTTTTGACTTGTCTTCTCTGGGGATTTCGTTAGTAGGTCATGGTTTCCTACAAGCACACATGAGTTTACCAAATAAACAGCAAAAGATAGATCAAGGTTAGGAGTTTGTTATTCTACTTATAGTCATGCAATATATCTTTAACATCAACAATGCTCAAATGAACTACACTAAATAATGAATGCATACATAACCATCAGTTCATACATATCAATAGCAAGGGGAAATGAGATCATCTAATCTAACAAAACATCAAATCAAAGGACATTGGAAACATATAGCACAAAAGAGATATTGCTAACTCAAAGATCAGAACACCAACAACGTCATTGCCAGAAACTCTTCCTTCTTTATTAACAAAGTGTTCTAGCAGCACCAGTGTGTATATCAAGGGCTCCAAGGGAGCATCTAACAATTAATAACTACTGAGCATTGAGCTCTGCAACTACTGAGAAATGAAATGATAATAGTATTAGACTGCAAAATCATCAATTTTGTCGACCCTTGAAATGAGGTCGGACTTATTATTTATACACATAGTTTACCCTAAAACTAACCTAATCTAACTATACACTCAACATTAAAATACAATATCTGGTGGCCGGTACTACCTGCACCACTTACAATCACCTTGAAAAGAGAAGAGGACTGAAAAGATAGAAGAACAAGACAAGAAGAAAGAATGCAAGAATCAGCCTTGAGAAGAGTGCTAGAGAAAGAATAGAAGAAATCTGATCTTCCCAGAGTTTGAGGCTACATGCCTCATCAATGAAAAATATGACTCATTTTATTCGATGCACCAGGTAGTTAATGCTAGAGCAGTGCCTTGGGAAAATCACTTGTCAGAGCCATCCCTCTATCTGACATGCCTTATCGGGATCACCTACCTTTTAACCCCTTTATTAACTACTGGATAATGATTGGTCTACTCTAGGGAACCTGGACACGGGTCACTAAATGAATACAAAACTTTGGATCTAGAATTTTAGAGTCTGGGAGCTTACACTCAAAGAATAACAAATGTTCAAAAATGCACCCAACAAGTGAGAACCTCCAGAGTCTGGAGAACTTTATTATCCCTTGTTGTTCTTAAAAGCCTCCAAAATTTGGCTAATGTTGTCTCCATTTATATCTTTGATACTGTTCCACCGGTCGCGGATAATTCCAAACTTCTCTTCAATATCTCTAGCCCTGTCCCAGAATTCATTGACTATCTTAACGAAGTCATGAGCCTCGATCATCATCTTGGATATTCTTGACAATTTTTCTCAGTCAAAGTCTCTGCTAGACTAATACAAGGACTCCACCAACTCATCAAACTTACTAAGGACATAGTCCTCTGGGGCACAAGTTCTGATGGTGAAGGGATCAACTTGTGAAACCCTCCCAATTAATTCTTTGTATAGGTCCAAAGGATACCAAACCGTTGTGACCTTCTCTTTGAGGGTCGTAACCAGTTGCTTGCATACCTCAATTTTGAGGCCAAGTCTAGAGTACTGGCCTAGAGGAATTTGAAGGATTCCTCTCCCAAAATTCCTACCTCAGTGATGGCCTCTTCTCTGGATTTAATGACTTCATCTAATCTAGTCTTACATTCTTCATATTTTTCTATGTTTCCTTCCCACAGGACGACAACACTGTTTACCTGGCCCAAGAGATTATTGACCAAGTAAAGGTCTGGGAGTGATGCCTCTAAGAATTTCCTTACAGCCTTGATCTGCTTTGTGATCCACCCATCTACATCATGTGCCTTCTTCTTCATGGCCTGAAGAGCATCCATATCACCCTACGGAAGCGGTGGTCCAAAGGTGGAGGCTTTCGAACGAATCTCATCCACTGGCTACATAAGTTATGCAAGAATTCCAAGGGGATTTTAATTTTTCTATCTTTCCTCCTTTAACTTCAGCACCTATTTATCATAATGGGCTTCAACTTTCTCAGTTGCCTCTCTTAACAGGTCTAGCTCACCCTATTTATCTCTCCTCCCTAGAGGCACTTCTATGATTGCGTAGTCTTCGGCCCTTATTATCACCGCATCTATATCTGGGGGAGGGGTTTCAACTACTGCAACTGTATCTCTACCCGGACCAGTCCAAATGGAGTGGAGCGTCTGAGCCTTCTTCTATTTGGGGGCGCCTTGTGCCTTGTATCATCATCTCAGTCAGGGAGATATGGGCTTTTGCCTCCGCCGGGGCCTTTCTCTTCTTGGATTCTACCAACCATTATGGTGGTGGGGGAAGTCTTGTTTCTAAGGCCTAATCAAGCATATCCCCTTTGGCGTTCTGCTACTCATCCCTGGTATTTGGAGTCTCTTCAGACTCCTCCATGTTTTCTGGACAACCTGCATCATCCACTTTCATGGTATCCATATTTTTTGCCTCAGTGTCCATGTCCTTAGTAGCATCGGTAGAATCAACATTAATATTCTTGAGGCTCTCTCCCTCCTGTTGTTGTTGTTGTTTTTGTTCTTCTCCAGAATCATATGTCGGGACATCCTCCTCCATTGGCTTATCCTCTAGAGGTGGTGAAGGTGTCCATAATAGATCTACTTGTAATATCACCAGTATCACCTGGCCAAATTTCATGCTACCCTGGGTGGGTGAAAGCATCTGGAGCATGTCAGCTAAGGTTATAGTTATTCTCGTAGGTTTAGTTCCCCCAGCTGAAGCCAACTTGTCGTCTCGCACTTGCCTCTTCTCTTGTACTTCGGTCTTTGTGACCTACTTTTCTTGGACATTGGAGATGTTCACCTGTTCGGCTCTTTCTCTTTTTCCACGGGGACTTCCTCCATAATGGAAGCTTCCTTCTCCATTATTTCCCCTTTAGTGGGGATTATTACTTCTTCTTAGGTGGTGATCTCTTCCACTACTCTCCCTATATCCCCTTGTAAATTCATAAGTTTGTCTATCTGAAATATATCATCAAAGTCATCACGTGGAGGGGAGGTCTCCAGGGGATTTTCTGGCTATTTGTCTAGCTCAGGGGAGTCCAAGGAGACAATCTATACTTTGGGGATGTCATACATCCCAATATTTTCTTCCACCCTTATCTGAGGATTGTTTTTCCTTTTCTTCTTCCTCCTAGTTACCAATGGGGGCCCGGCATCCAACATAGTTGCATGCTCCTCCTCCGCTCAGGTCCCTATTACCCAGACCATTAATTTTTCAAGTGAAGGAGAGCCTGAAGGGAGGGCATGTTTCACTGTAATAACTGGGATGCCCATCCGGGTTATTAATGCCTCCTTCATCTGGTGGGATGCTGCTAGTTGAAGCTGTAATAGTTCCGTGACAAAAACTATGGATGGGACCTGGGGCAGGGTCCCAACTTTTCTCTTTCCTCTTTTTGAGCCTTGCACAAAGGTTTCAGCCCCAGAAGTTGATCCCGGCAAAGATGAGCCAATTCTTTGTGTACTTTTCAAGCACACCGTCTATAAATACACATGGCTGCATTCAATTACATTGTAGGTAATATCCTCAATCATCAAGTCTTCTGGGATGTCCCAGTCCACTGGAGGGAGAGCCATTTTTTCTACTCCCTATTCTTTATAGTGTGGGTCTTCTATTAACCCAGTGTCCAAAAATTCCTTGGGAAAATTTTGAAGCTTGAGGCACTTCATCATGCCTTGTGTCATCTCGACAAAATGTCAATTCTGGACATCAAAATCGTCCTAGCAGTCTTCCCATAAATCTTCCAAGTGAATCTTGTGAGGGTCTACTACCTGAGGAAGTATCATTGTTATCTTGTCCAGCGGATCAAAATTCTTCCGCTTCAAGTAAAATTCCACCAGCCTTAAACATTTAAGTTTGCTATCGACCTCCTTTGCCGCTGCAAGGCTGCAAGTATAGTTCCCGTAGGTTATTGGGAACGGAATGTTGGTAACCTTCTTCAATGTGAAGAAGGCATGCAGCTCCATAATTTTTTTTCAATATTCCAAAATAATTATCCTATCCCCACAATGCTTGGGTAATAGGTAGGGTTTCTCAAAGAAGTTGGTCACCCGAATGTAAGTGTGTTGCTAAAATTGAATGTAGTAATGGTCATAAGTGTTGACTAGAGTCATCACTTCTTTTGAAAGCTGATATCTGGAATCCCAAGTGGGTGTAAGAATGTTGTAGTAAATGAAAGCATCATTTACCCTGCAAAAGCTGGGAAAACTGGCCTCCCATTGGATTTGTGATAAATAATCCCACAGAACATTATAGCCTTTGTCGGTGCCAAGCTCGCCGATCGTGAGTAATCCCCTGGTGATGGGGCATTTTTGCACCAGTGCCCATAAGACATAAGAAGTCATGTAAAATTTGAGGGACTGGGTGACCCTGACGAGCTAGACGTCTACGTGATTGGTGATGATTGTTGCCCAATCAAAATTTTGGTTGCCAGAGGTGATGCCAAACAAGAAGTAATACATCCATGCTGAGAATTCTCGGGCATGGGGCTCTCCAAAGACTCTACATAATGCGATGATCCTCATTTTTATACTCTCTTTAAATTCTATCCAGGGGATCTCCAGCTTCATCTTTCTGAAATCCTTTCAAGGAGTCCTGAGCCAGTTGGTGTTGAGGTGTTGTCGGGCCACTTGAGGGAGCTTCTCAAATTCATTTAGTGCCAGGGTCCAGGTGCTGACTGTAGCATTGGAAAACTGGGGGATCCCTAGTAGTGAAGAGAATTTTGCAGTGTCCAGAGACACCATGGGTGTTGGATAACCTGTCGGCACAGGAGCAGCAAGCACGACAGCCTGAATGGCTATGTTGTAGTGTTCTTCTAGGGTGAGGATGAGCTTCAGAGCCTGCATTAAGCAGGGGAAGCAGGGGACCTTAAGGATCGTAGAGGCGGCCACATTGAGTGCCATCAAATCTCTGGCCTTGCGCTATATGAACATTATTTTTACTAGGGCCTGCATTTCTGCCCATGCTTTGACACCTGTCTCGATAACCAATTGAAGCTTGGAATTGACCTTCGATCCTAGAATAACCTCTCCCTTCATATACTTCATTGATAGTAGGAGTGTTTCCAAGGCCTTCTTGGCCTTTTTCCTGACAGCGGCCCTAGTTGAAGTAGTAGTGGGGAGTTCTGGGCTCCCAGGTGGAGAAGATGTTGATGCTTCAGACATGATTGATTGGTGATTTTTGGCAACCTGCAAAACTAGACAACCATCAGTATAGATAATATAACAAAAAATTTGGACTCTGGAGATTTCACCACTGCTTTGTATCTATCCTAAAAATGGTGTTAGTGTGCATCAAACCCTGAAAAGATATATATAATTAAATGACTTAGGAATTTGATCTATGCCCAGGCTTCTGGGGATTCTAGCTCATGCGATGAAATGGAATAAAGATCAAAGGGAAACTTGGGACCTGGAGTCCATAAAACTGACCGTTATGGACATGATTAGTTATTAGCCATACAAGGCTGACATGGGAGTGTCATGTGGTCACGCAGTAAAGGGATTAATGGAATTAACGCCGACAAATTTCCAATCATGTGAGAGCATGAATGTTACTTGGGCTAGTTTTGAATGCTCACGTGTGGGAGAATTAACCTACCATTAAGGCTGAGCTAATGGAGGAGAGAGAAAATCACCATGGATCAAACAGGCGAGGTGTCAAGTTTGAAATAGGTGGACATCTCTTGAGTGAGCTTCAAATTTAGGGTATTTTGTGCATGGAGCATGACGAGCTCACCCCCAAACAGGAAGGAAGGATATACAGGGATGTACAAAATACACAGAGGGTTGAAGCACGCCGAGGGCTAAAGCACAACTCGCAAGCCAACCCAAACAAAACCTATTTACAAGTAATTTATAAAATGTATAGGGTATATACAAGCTCTAAGCTAAATTTACATCTACACAGAGGGCAGACAACCCTCTGGCAGAGTCGTCCCACCAACGAGAGGCAACAAAAAGAAAAAAACAAAAGACACAAAAAAAAAAATTGGAAACGAGGACAGAGCTGAAAGAAAAAACAAACCCAAACACAAACAAAGCAAAATCGTAAAGCACAAGGGAAGAACTAGGAGGGCCTACCTTGAAATGCAGGGAATGTGGGAGAAAAAGCATGGGAGGCGCTCTGCAACTAAAAAGTCTCAAATGACCACGAACACACAACTTTTAATCGATGTTTAAGCACTGCTAAGCACTAAGAGAAATTTGCACTTAATCATTTTTTAAGCACCTTAATCACTCTAGAGTCACTCTGGGTAATTTGTTTGTGGTAAATGTGATAATGACTGGTGAAACCTATTTATACCCTTAGGGTAAAAACATATCCCGCTCTTTCCTTTCACAAATCCCAAAAAAGGCAAACCTTCAGACTCCAAGCCTAGGGATTCTATGCAACTGCACCCTCTAGCAAAAGAGTAAATGGCGACAGAGAATCCTAGAGTCTAGAATCTGGCTGGAGCGAAGAAGAAAAACACTCTGGGACCAGGCCCCAGAGCAAGGAAGACAAAAAGGGAACACAAAACCAACCCTGTGGAGGCAAATGCCAGAGAAAACAAAAGGAAACAAAAAAAGAAACCAAGGTAAGACAACCAAAAAAAAGGGGGGGACCCAACATTTTGCCCACAAAATGTAGGGATGGGTATGCAGGGCATAACATATTTCTACTCTAATACTTTGCAACTCCACTTCTTGAATAGTGAGTAGCCTTCGGCTCAGTGCATAAACAGCCATGTTCATCTGCCCCTTCTTATGCTTTACGCTAAAGGTATAATCTTGTAAGAACTCTATCCACTTTAAATGTCTATTGTTTAACTTCTCTTGGGTATTTATGTAACTCAAAGCTTATTTATCAGTGAAGACTACAAACTCTTTTGGGTAGGAGGCAGTGTCTCCACTTCCTAAAGGCTTGAACTAGGGCATAGAGTTCTAGGTCATAGGAGGAATATTTCTTCTTGGCCTCATTCAAATTTTTACTATAAAAATCCACTAGTCTACCTTCTTGGGTCAAAATATCCCCTACTACTATGCTACTAGCATCACACTCCAAGGTAAACAATTTATCAAAACTTGGTAACATTAGAATGGGTTGGGTGGCTACCTTTGTTTTTAACATCTCAAAATCTGTATTGGCTTCTTTAGTCCACCTAAAATTAGTCTTAAATCCACCCTTTATATTATCCAACACTAGAGAAAAAATAGCACTAAACCCCCTAATTCCTAAAGAATTAGGCAAGCTCATGAAAACTTCTTACCTCTGTACCAGATGTGGGAGTGGGACACTTGAGTATAGCCTCCACATTGATAGGATCCATCTTCAATGACCCTTGTGAGACCACAAACCCAAGATACACCAATTCTTGTTTCAGGAACTCACACTTCTCCAAATTGATTGCCAACTTCTCTTCTTGTAACCTCTTCAATACAATCTACAAATGCTCAAGGTGCTCTTCCTTAGTCTTGCTGAAAATGATGATGTCATCAATATAAACTACCAAAAACACCCCTATGTATTCCTTTAGCACTTCCTTCATCAATCTCTTGAATGTGTTAGGGGCATTGCTAATCCCAAATGGAATAACAAGCCATTCATACAGTCCTTCTAAAGTCTTGAAGGTTGTTTTCCATTCATCCCCTTCCTTTATGTATATTTGATGGTATCCGCACTTTAAATCCAACTTTGTGAATTATTTAGACCCACCAAGACAATCTATTAGGTCCTCATTCCTAGGGATTAGAAACCTATATCATATTGTTATTCTATTTATAGCTCTGGAATCTGTGCATAACCTTCACTTACCTCCTTTTTATGCCAATACCACTAGCACTACATAAGGACTTATGCTCTTCTTTATAATCCCTTCATCCAATAACTCTTGCACTTGTCTAGCTATCTCCTTGTTCTGCTCAGGGGTCCTTTTGTAAGCTGCCTTGTTGGGCAATGATGCACCTAGAATGAAGTTAATTTGGTTACTTATTGGTCTCTGTAATGGTAAGACTGTTGGTGATTCATCACTAACAATGTCCTTAAATTGTTCCAAAAGCTTGTGTATCTCCTTGGGTAAAGGTGTTTGTGCTTTTGTCTTTTCCTCTTTAGGCTTCATCATGACTGCATAGCACTCTTCATCTTCTCTCCTAAGAACATGGAGGAATTATTTTCCCCCTACTACCGACACATTTGGACTAGTCTTCACTCCTTCTTCCATCAAAGACTGGATTTTGTAAGTCACTCTATCCTTTTGAAAAGAGTAGGAATCCTTTTCTCCATCATGCATGGCTTTCCTATCAAACTGCCATGGTCTTCCCAATAGAAGATGGAAAGCATCCATAGGAATTACATCACAAAGAATCTTATCATTGTAGGCTCTAATTGCAAATTCAATCCAGGTTTTTTCATTTACTAGGACATGTTGTTCTTTGTTCAACCATGTCACCCTATAAGGATGGTCATGAGGTATCTTAGTCACTCCAAGTTTGTTCACTACTTCTTCAGATATTATATTGTCAGTTTACCCTGATTCAATGATCACCCTACATAAGTTACCAAGAATCTTGCACTTTAGTTTGAAAATTGATATCCTCTGCTTAGGTTCTTCTCTAACTGCTTCCTTAATCAAAACTCTCCTTATCATCAAATTCTCCTCACTCTCTGAATCAAGATTGATCTTAGGAGACTTCACATTTTTGGCAACTAAATCTTCTCTTTTATTGTGAAGATGTTGCTATGTCAGGACATCTATATGCAAGATTCCCAAATTGGTGGCAGTCATAGCACTTCAGGTTTGCAAATGAACCTCTATTGGATCCTCCACTAAATCTTCCTATACCACCACTGTTAGGACCTCTTCCTCATCCATAACTACATCTTCTACTAGTTTCATTGATCTTCTCTATCACTTTTTTCTCCCCCTGGGGTCTTGAATCATTTCTCCTACTACTATAGCTACCTTTGTGACCTCTGGAGTCTCTACCTCTTCCTTTGCCTCTTCTATTGGCTTCATACTTTTTCTTTCTCTTCTCCTCAACTTTAAGAGCTAGTTGATAACACTTATGTACAGTGGTAGGTGTTAAGAGACTTATTTCCTCTTGGATGCTCCATTTTAACCCATTTAGGTATCGTTCCACTTTTATACTTTCATCCTCTGTCACCTTAGACCTTAGGCATAATTTATAAAACTCCTATGTATAGGCACTCACCTCTGAATCTCTGTCTTATATTCTGCCTCTTCTTATGGAGTTGTATCTCATAGTCCTCAGGGATTTAAGTGTCCCTAATCTTTGCAACCATACCTTTCCAAGTGGATATTTGGTTCTTTCTTTCCTTTAGTCTTTCATCTGGCACAAAATTCCACCATGTGAGTCTAGTCCCTCTCAACCTTGTTTTGGCCACTTTCACCTTTTGAGCCTCTATCACATTATCACACTCAAAGTAATTTTCTAAACCCTCTATCCACACTATTACCACCTCTGGTTCCATTTTTCCATTGAATAAGAGTACACCTTCCATTGATTTTCCACCCATGGCTTTCAGGGCCCTAAGGAATGGCTCTTCTTGTAGTACTAGATCATGCTATGGAACTTCATGCTCTGCTGGCACTGACTTTCATTTTCCTTCTATCTCTTTCACCTTCTCGCCCACTTCTTCTATCCTGGCTTGCACTTCATCAAGCTTAGTTTCCATCTCTGCAAGTTGTTCTCTTAGGATTCTATTCTCCTCCTCATGTTCATCCATTTTATTTTCAAACTTTGCATTAGTCACCATGGTTGATTCACCCATTGATTCAAGGTCACTCATATACCTTCCTAGCCCAAATCTTTCAGGGCTCTAATACCAATCTGACAGGGAGATTCTTTCACTGATTCAGCTTGACTCACTCCTAGGCCTCTACTCTAGACCTAATAGAGCTTCTTCTCAAACCCTAACCTAAGGGTAGAACACTTTATTCACTTACCCTTCACTTCAAGAACCTCTCTACCAATAATGATCTCATACTTTACTGAACCTACTAGGGTAGATTCCACTAAACCAATAAAAGTCTCACATAGACACTTTGCAGGGTTGTTATCACACTAAATTATTCCTATTGAATCCATTCTTGAAGTTTTAGAGCCATATTCCATTCATCCATCCATCGAGTTCCTTATTTCTAGGAATAGAGCTAGTGATTTATTGTAGCCCTAACCAGGCTCCTAAACTATAATAACTCTTAAACTTTGTAATAAATCCCCCAAATAGATCTTGGATCCATATACCCTTTTTGAAAACTCAAAATATTTCTAGGGGTAGGAGACCTAAAGTCATCTGTATAGTACTTCAAAACTCTTAGAGACCGAATCCTTAAAAATAGGGCTAATAGGACCAAATGATGCAATTCTTCACAAAACTAGATGAAATGGATTCATCAGCCTTCACCATATCTCATAGGTTCTTTTCAACTTCCAAATACAATCTCCCAAGCATTGGATCTCGCTATCCAATCCAACCCTACAAATGAAAAATTATATTCCTCTAAATTCCCTAGTTGGGCTACTGCCAAGATTGCTTAGGGAAAGAGCTCAAAATCCACCATTACAACTTTTGTAACTAAAACAAAAACTCCTCTTTCATTCCTCCAAGGTACAGTTACTTGCCACAGTTGGAAATCCCTAAGGAGTCATTTTACTATTTATAGTCTTGTCTACTCCAGAGAACAGAGAGCAGGAAGAACAATTTACATACAACCTCAAAACACAAGATAAGAACTACTCTACTCCACACAGCACTGTAAAAAAAACTCTAAGAACTTAATTACATTGGAAAAGAACCTAATTCAATATATCCACAATGCTTGTTAATTGAAACCCACAAAATTTGTGACAGTTCAGTAACTGCAACTCTCCTATTAATTGGAATTTGTAACCAAAAAAAGTTAAACCTTTGTATAATGTCATGGAAGTCCTTAAATAGGCTTCTTCTACCTAGGACAATTGTTCAAACTGACCTATAACTATATTTGGGCACAAAGAAACTTTTTAGGAAAATGTTGTCGAGCAACATTTGAAAGTTGCAAATGTTGCTCAAGCAACATTTTGCACTTTTTACAATTGTTGCTTCTCTATTCTTCTAACCCCCTGAGTGGGTTGCATAAAGTCAGAAACTATGTCCTAAGACTTAATACACCCGAAAAATTTCCTTATAAGCATTTTTATTTCCAAACACATATTTTGTCCCATTTTGTCCATCGAGACATTACAAAGATCACTTGAACCAAAAACCACATAACTCAACACAAACTTCCTAAAACATTTCAAATAAATCCTAAAATTTCCTAAACAACCCCATCAACCATTAAAATACCTTTCACAACAAAATGGAGGGATCCATTCCTAGGTGCTCCTACACTAGAAGTATTCAATTCAAATACATTAGCTCTTGACTTAGTACCAAATGCAATCAATTCTCCTGACTTACTTTTTGAGCCGCCTCACAATAGGTAATAATAATCATGCCAAATCTTCTCCTAGGAATAGTATATTCAAACTAAGGATTACTTTTCCTATCATGATGTGCATTTATATTTTCAATCTAGGGAAGTATACTTGAAATGGGATAGCACGATATGTACACTAAGTCTCTCAAAGAGTCATACTACCTATGTTGCAAGAAGGAAAAATACATGAAAGAAACCTACGGTATTGTTGCAGGAAAGTAAACACACATGACTAATTAATGGAATTAATGATGATAACTGCAAACTTAGCTTAAAGCTATTCTATCAACCCATAGCATTCACCATAATTATCATTGCAAGTACTGCAGGAACATACATGAATCTAAAGCTGCAGGAATGAAACAGTAAACTCCTACTCGAAATGTTGTAAATGTTGAAAGTAAATATAATCTACTCTAATCTAATCCACCTCCCAAGTAGGCCCCCTTAGTTGGATTCTACTAACTACTAACACATAATTTAAACCAAAATCACTCCATTATATTTTTAGAAACTAATTACATAAAAACAATGTATAGAACTGGAAAGAGTAACTTGTTGTGCAAGATGCAACAACAATATATTTCAAAAACTAAACTACAAACTAATAATCAAATCCAATTATATAGAGGATTGACATTTATTCCCAAAATCATAGAGATAAGGTCTGGATAAATCATGCCATAGGGGAAGGAGATTGTAACTTCCCACGACAGAGTGTACTAAAGTCTGGATAACCATTTCATCAAGATATTGACCACTGAGACAAAATATAGCACATATATTTCTTATATTTCCTGAGATGATGGCTCCTCCATTGTAGTAGGAATATCTTGCAGCCATAACAGTTCTCCCTATTGCAGCTAGAACTTCAACGCCTTCTCTTCAATGCGGTCGACCGCTCTCAAGCCGCTCCTTCATCCTAGCAGGTTAGTAGCATATGCGGATGGGTAAAAGCACAATAATCTATCACCTTTTAGGACAACTTATCAGCACAGCTGAATTTTAGTATTTCTAACTAAAAATTAATTTTGGCCAAACATATGGTCTAGCTAGATTCATTATAGTTAAG
>MU223326.1:460758-496433 GCA_018584345.1 Thuja plicata
ATTAAGGACTTCCATCCTTCTTCCTTTTAAGGAGGGATAACCTAGTTGATTCACTCTCTAAGGAATCACTAAAATGAATTGCATCCTTTGAATACAATCAAACATGAATGCTCTCAGAAACATAAATTTAAAGATTTAATTTGATTTAAAATTGATGATGAGAACTGCTTATCAGAATTTAGACCAGTGCCTAATCCCGAGCAAAGAGTCCAATGAGATGTAAATCAACAGAAACCCAATTAATAAGAACACAAACAAGATCCCAGATAGAGTGCCTTACAAACTATCTTTTCACTTTCACATATGTCTATCAGATTTTCATACTAATACCCTGCCCTCTGGGATTGCTCACAAGACTGACTCCTTCCTTAAAGGAAGCTCATAAGTAACAACATAGTTACCTTATAACCAGCATGTTTAGAATGCCTTACAGACCAAACATACAAGAGCATGAATAAAAATACAAAAAGACATCACAGATCTAAAACTGGAGATTCCACAGTATTTTATTAATGTCATTCTGCTTCAAAAACATTCAGAAGACACAAAGCTTCAAAATTCAACCCTAATCTGATGTCTGCTATGCAGCTTTTGAATTCACCATCCCCTGTTACAATGGAGAAAAAATCAGATATAGGAGAAAGGAAAAAACAAAATTCCATCACCGACACCTGTCTATCCCTAGAAAAATATCTGCAACTAATCAAACTAAAATTGAGAGAATCTGATTTGATCTGGACTCAGATGGTCTACAAAATCAGAATCCTCATTTCGAGACCTTTCCGGCGATATATGATACTTGGTATATCAGATAAAATTTGCCCTCTGAATCTTGAATTCTAGTTTGCCTTCCCGTGCATATTTTCAATTTTGAACTTTTAAATACTTTGAAATATTTAAAATTTTGCACTAGTTCAATAGTTTGACTATTGAATAATAGTTAATTTTAATATTTCAATGTCACGGATTCAAAAGCCTTTTAAAAATCATGTCAAAACCTTTTCCAAGAAGTGACACGTGGCAGCCTCTGATTGGCTTGCAGATCCACTGGGTGCCATGTGTCTAAAGTGACAAGTGGGCCAATGGCTTATTTACTTAATGGTTAGATGGTGTGCATCTTTCCATTAAGCCAATAAGCAAAACCTTAGATCCTTTTGAAGTTGCACACTAGTTAACCCACTGCCTTTTGTGATGAATTTAATTAATTAATTCATTTTTCCTCACAATGCACCAGCATGTGACACTTGGTGCAAGGGCTTATTTGCTTATAGGTTAGATGGTGTGCATCTTTCCATTAAGCCAATAAGCAAACCGTTGGATCTTGTGGAAGATGCACACTTTTTAACCAACTTTTTGAAAGAATTTCAAAATAAAAATAATATGAAATCTGCACATCTCACCAGAATGCACCAAGTGTCGCCCTCTAATTGGTCCACAGGTCCACTTGGCACCACATGTCCATTTTTGATTGGTCCTTTTGAACTACACTGCAATTGCACCACTTGGCGCCTACTAGGCGCCATGTGGCGTCCTCTGATTCCCTGACCACCAACTAGATGCCACTTGTCATCTGTGCATTTTCTTCCAAAATTAGGGTGGGGCCCACCGCATGTACTAAGCCTTCCAGCCGGCCAAGAGGCCCACCATGGACTTCCTTTCCTTTCACTTCATATTACACACTAAGTCATTTAGTATACAAAGCCTAAAAATGCCCCCACACAGCAAATGTGGGATTCATTTCTCAAGCTTTCAAACTTCTTCTGATGCTGCTCACCCATGGCAATGTTTGATTGTTGATTGGTGTGAAAATATTCCTCCATAAGGCTGGGTGCCCCCTGCTGTGGATTCCTTTTGAATTACTTTGCAATGTTTTGGGTTTAATTTTCCTTGTACACTTATGTCCATGATCTGCGCGTGGGCTCTGGAAAGCTGAACGAGCTTAACAAAACATCGCTTGGTAATGACACCTAAGCCAAAGTTTACAATGTAAGTAAACAGGCTGAAGTTCCCTAATTTCCCAGCGCAATATTCAAATGGCAGACTATACAGGAACAGGTATAGACATTTGTCGATGAATAACACCTTCTACTAAAGTTTTGTCTCCATCAAATGTTGTGTTCTTCCTTACCTTATTGCGCAGACATGTCCTCCATTTCATTGAGGCATTTTATTAAAACTGACTTACATACTCTGTCTATACTTCCACGTTTTGCATACATTCATACTAGAGCAGTTGCAACTATAGTTTCAAACAATAATCTCCTCTGCTGTGCGCGGGCTGGGAAGGCGCTGGCAGGGGCAGGGAGGATGTTGGTAGAGTTGTGGAATCCGCTGGCAAAGGTTGTCAAATCAGCTTTACACCTGCCAATTGTATTAGCTTGAAGGTTTCAACAGCCTTATATTCAAATCCATTTTGTTCATACACTGCGATGATTGCATTTCATGAGATGACATCTCTTTGAGGCATGTTGTCAAACAGTCACGTGCCTTGTCTGTGCTTCCACAGATTGCATTGGCAGGGTGGACGCTGGTGAAGGTAGTGGAGTTCGGCTTTTCACCTATCGATTGCCTTTGCTTGAAAGTTTCTAACGCCTCTCCAAAAAATTCATTTTGTACACAACCTGTTAAACAATCACGTGCCTTCTCTATACTTCCACGATTTGCATTGGAAGGGAAGCTGCAAACAAAGGTTGTGGAATTTGGTTTTACATCTGCAAATTGCATTTCATGAGATGATATCTCTTTGAAGCATGTTGTCAAACAGTTCACGTGCCTTTGTCTATGCTTCTGCGGTTTACATTAGCTGGGAAGATGCCGACAAAGTCATGTGGAATTTGGTCTTACACCAGCCGATGCACATCCTCCTCTCAAGGTGCTACACGTGGGCTATGCTGGTGAAGGTTGGCTTTACATGTGCGAATTGCATTAACTGGAGTTTCTACAGCCATTCAACAAATACATTTTGAACATATACTGCAGTCATTGTGTTTAATGAGATGGCATTTTTTTGAGGCATCTTGTCAAACAGTCAACATGCCTTGTCTGCACTTCCACATTTGCATTGGTCTGGAGCATGTTGGCAGGGTCGTTAAATCTGGCTCTACATCTACCAATTACATTGTGTCAAATGTGCTCCCAATGTCTGCGCAAACCAGCATGTTGTTGGATGTTGCAATTTTAATGTTTTAAAACTTCTTTCTCTGTGTAGCCCACCTTCCATTATTCAACGCAGCCATTAACACTAACTGTCCATCTTGCAATCTGCATTTGTTTTAATGCTTTAATGCTCCAATTAAAGCCTCCACAACATTTGATATTTTTTAGGAGTAAATCCATCGGTGTCCATTGCCACAAACTTCCCCCATTTGGAGACTACTTTGATTTCCTGAGTTGCAAGGGCGAAGAATGACACTTCTACAAAATAGCCCAAGAGCAACCCATTTGCACACATCAAATAGTTAATCTTGAATGCACCCATGCAAATTACGATTCAGTACTAAGCAATGAAGAGTTTTGTTACAAACTGTCTCAGCTCTACGTGCTGATAACTATCCTTCATCCTCATTTTCATACTTCATCAAAAGATGTTGATTGATGACATATTTCAAAAATGAATCACCCAATAACTCCAATCGCTCATATGAAAAGCACTCAGAACATTTGCGTGAAGTGAGTGCTTCCATTATCAGTGACACAAGTACAGTGGGGCAATTTGGGGGTTCTTCCCTGATTGCTTTATGGAGTTAGCTTGCAAGCATTAAAGAAGTCAGGCAATGCATGATAGATGGAACCCAATACAATGATCACATAATAGAGTTTGGAACACCCAAATTCAAACACAATTCTGGAGGGAGCTCATCAAAATCTTTTTGATTCACAATAAGGGACTTTTGGCAGTTGTGTCATGAATAATGCTCACTGCTTGGTAAATTATTCCTTTATGAACTGTAACTACTGATTTATTTATCAAATTTGAAGATTCTCCAATGTTGCTACGCAAATGTGTTGTTCCTTTACAATTCTGCAAATTTAACTCATTAATGGCATCTGGCCTTTCGGACTGGCTTTAAAAACTGACAAGATCCAGTAACCGGGACATGGCGATGGGCATACACATTCCATGACTGACATTCTTCCATACTGCAAAGTGGCAATTGATGAAACCAAACAGATGAAAAGATTTTAATCGCCCAAGTCGCCTCTTTATATCAATTTTGCAAATTACCCTGTCCAACAACAATGAACTGCATTTGGTTTCGACTTTGAAAATATGTCAAAAGATCTCCTGAGAATTTGAGCCTCTGGATATTGGAAGTGTGCTATATGGAGAATATGGATCTAGAAGGGAACCTCTTGAAAATCATCCAGGCACATTTGGCAACCCCTCAAAAGTAGCCACTTGGAAATGCAGAAAACAGGAAACATGAAGAATATCGATTTCTACAAATGAAAGGAAACTTGAAAAGTGGGCAAACAAAACCCTCAAGATCTGAGACCTGGAAAAATTGAAGTAAATTTTTCCTATAATTTAGGGCAACCACTTGCCTAATCTGACCAATCACAACATTCAATATATAACTTCGCAAACAGGGCCTCCGACCAAGCTGTGCAACTAATCTGCATCAAATTGTTAGAAACTGCAAACTGAATCGGATTGGCAAATTGGACAAACGGATTCATCATGACCTAAAAATCATTAGGATAGCACATTTCCATGCCTAGAATACAGGGGAAAATTATCCATTCCATTCAACCGGGTGTAAAATTGTAAGACCTCAAAGTAGGTCATTCAAAAATCTGCATTTGACAGTTTGGCACACTGATAGAAACTGCAAATGGAAATGGCTTAGCAAACTGACCAAATGGATTTGTCATGAATTGAGGAAGGAGACTCAAAAATTATTTGACCTCTACAATGGAGTACAAAAGGAATTCTTTCAATTAGGTCATAAGGTCAAAAGTTATGGTCAATCAAACAGGGCTACTCAGAATTCTGATCAATTACACAATGCATGACAACATCAAACTATCAACTTTGAGGGGTTTGAAAACTAGTCAAAACATATCGAAATGACATGGGATTTGAAACATAAGTTCTCTAATACACATAATCAACATCCCCAAAGTGGCAGGCCATGACACTCAACAGGACACAAGATATTCAAAGGAAAACTAGGCCTGTTACAACAGATTAACACTTAGGCAGAAATGCAGATTTGACAAGTACTCAAAACAAGACATCACGAAATAAATCAAAACTTGAAATTAATAACCGGGGATGTCTTCAAATTCCTAAACAAGAGTGATTAGCACCTTACATGCATGGTAGACCTCAGAATCTCATCAGGGCAAATAGGCTCAGAAAGCACTTTAGGGGGTCAAAATGCAAAATTTTAACATGGTACTTCAAAAAACCTTACTGCTTTTTTCAGTCCCAACAGTGTGAATAACCACTATCTATGACCCATTCAGATTTATTTTCAACATGTGACACTAGGGATTTCTCTTCATCAATAGGTTCATCATCTATGATAGAAATACATCCAATATCATCATAATCAATAACATCGTCATCAGAAACACCTTCACTAGAATAGTAACATTCCTTATCATTTGAATACTTAGGTTTATAAAAACTATATTTATATTTAGGAACCCTTGTAGGACATCTAGATACAAAATGACCTATCTTATTGCATGAAAAAAATTTCAGAGGTAACTTTCCTTCAAACTTACCCTTACCTCTCTTTTCTCTTCTATTGATCAAGGCCACAATTTCATCTAATTTCCTTTCTTTTTCCTGTATCTTTTCCCAGCCATGAGCATATTCAACAAGATCTTCTCGTAAGTCACTTATGCTGGTGCTCGAAGTCCCTAATAAAGTCCTTTTATTATTATGCACAGTCGCCTTGAATTTTATCTCAACCTTAGGTAAAGAATCTCCTAGCTTTGTGGCCTCGAAAGTAGTTAATTTTGCAATCAACATCTCTCTTTTGAAGTTCGTCGTCAAAGGTGTGATCTCCTCTATAGCTTGCACTTTAGTTTTGTAAACAGGTGTCAAATATCTAAGAATTTTTACGATCACTTCTTCTTCATTGTATGTGCCTCCAGAGTTTTTAATGCCAATAACAACCTTAGTAACTCTCTGTACATATGCTCTTATATTCTCATCATCTTTCATTTTCAGATTTTTTATACTTGTCTTCCAGGTTTGTTCCTTCACCTTCTTAGTAAACTTATCTACTTCATATAGTGCTTCCAATCTTGACCAAATTTTGTGTGTAGAATCCAAATCTTTAACCTCGGTGAATTCACCTTCAAAGAGTGCACTAATAAGTGCTTCTCTTACAACTATGTTATAAGAAAACAAATTCTTTTCTTCATCAGTAGCTTTATCCAATTCATCTTAAGTCTTGATCGGCTCATCTTTCTATGTAATCATCCAATAGTCAATTCCAAAACACAGAAAATGTGTTCTCATCTTGTTCTTCCAACTGTCAAAATTTTTAGGATCAAACTTCAAACTAGCCTTCCTGCAGTATTCCATTTTCAAGATCACCTCAAGCTGTTAATCTTTCTCTCTAAGGACCAGAAGCTTTGCCAATTGTTAGGAATAACAATCTACCAACATAACTGAGAGGGGGGGAATCAGTTATGGGACATATTATTAAACACTAAACATTATAAACCAAAACTTTAATCCAAATGATAACATAGTAAATGCAACACCATAACACAATCCTTTGTTGTCGAGGAAACCCTGTTAAAGGTAAAACCCCCATGGGAATTAGCACCCATAAATAGTGTACTAAGAGTATAGTATCCCTGCTAAAATATTTATCCCTATTAGGATCTTATTAATACATTATAGTACATAGTCCATGTTAAAGGATAGACCATGTTAGGAGTCAAGAGTAACGGTAGGCTCACTGCCCAGGCACACTGCCTAAAGAAGGTTAAATCCACCTTCAGGACTTACTGTCTGAAATACAAGTGTATATAAAATATACAATCCAATGAACTATCTGATAGAAACTATCTTTGCTTGATCAGTTCCAATGAAGTTTCTTAATCACAACCTCTGCTCTACATCCAACAAACTTCATACAAACAAGCTCGCAGCTTCCACACTTTGTTGTTACCAAAAGTTTTGCAAAAGAAAACAAATTTCTTTTATACAGGTTTACAATAAGCAATTAGGTCGGATAATTAAGACTTCCCCAATGAACAAATAATTACATAACCCCTTGCTAAGATACACATGGTACTTATAACAATTAAACATCAATTGTAACTCATCAAATATAATCCAAGATTCGTAATCCATGCTCGCAATCCATAATACACGCTCCATCTCTGAAGTCGACCCCAAATAGGTCTTCTCTAGAACACACGCCACAACTGACGTCACCAAGAGTCTTGTGACCCAAGAATCATACAATAATTCCTCAACATGTCTTTTTTCCATTCCTCAATCTTGCATAACATGAATCGATATCGCACGCAAGTTATCCTCAAAACTCAGAGACTAACTCTGACATAGTTCACTGTCATTGTCCAGTACCCAGTCTTCACTAAAACATCTGTAACTTTCTCCATCTAAAATATTAATCCACGCGACCTTAGACATAAGATCACAACACATCTATCTACACATCCTCATCTTTGCACACTTTAAATCAACCGTACAGTACCCATACACTTCTGTCAGTCATCTAAGCAACAGTAATAACAAGTATGTTTTGTCTCAATAGAAACATATGTTGACATTAGTGACAAAAAATGAATGTCAACAACAACAACAAAAAACCAATTCCAACACGCATTGCCAACAATCCCCCAATGTCACTTGTTGCGGGCCTATGTCACTCACAAAGGAGATTTGAACCTATGACCAAGCTCTGATACCACTTTTTACAAGTGCAATTTTCATTGCACCAAGAGATCAACCTATCAATTCCCGATACAACCAATAGACTTATAGAATGTAAAAGAGGCGGTTAAACCATGTCACAAATCTTGTGACGGAAATTGGTGCACTACAAACAAGAATATTCTAACTGCTTACATCCATGAAACAAGAGCACATATTTATTCAAAATAGATGCCCACAATCAGAGTATAACCTTTGCAAACCCATCCTACTTTATTTCTTATGACCATTCCATTCTCATCTATCTTGTTATGAAATACCCACTTTGTTCCAATCACATTTTTTTATGTTCGTCTGGTCACAAGCTACCAAGTTAGATTCTTTTCAATCTGGTCAAGCTCTTCTTTCATTTCCTTTACCCAACATTGATCATTACAAGCTTCTTCAATAGTTTTTGGTTCAATTTTGAAAGTAAACATAATAATATTTTTTCTTGGGAAAATATACTCTTGTGATTACTCCTTTATTCTTAGCTCCTAAAATCTAATTCTCTAAATTATTTTTTAGTACATAACTTGGTGTCTTAGTTGTACATGCCAGAGCCTCCTTTATATCTTCTACTTCTTTCTAAACTTCTTTTTCTCTTTCACCAGGTTCATGAGACTCATATTCAGTGTGCCTTACAGAATTTTTGTGAATATCTTCATCAACTTTCACATTCGGTCTTTCAACCATTTTGTTCAGTCTCTTATTGTAACACCGATATGCTTTGCTCCTTGTAGAATATCCCAAAAATATACCTTCATTATCTCTGATGTAAAACTTCCCAAGATTTTCTTCATCTCTTTGAATGTAGCATTTACTCCTAAAAATCTTAAAATACTTCATTGTCGTTGTTTTTCAATGACATAGCTCATAAGGTGTTTTTCCATACCTTTTTTTTTTTTAAAGTGTTATGTTAAGAGTATATATTATATTGTGTATATCTTCTCTCTAATAGATCTTTGTTAACCCTGCTTCCTTGATCGTTAGTCTGGTCACCTCTTGAACTATTTGATATATCCTCTCTACCACACCATTATATTGTGGTCATCACTGTGACAGATAATTGTCTTTCAATGTCGTGTTTCTCAAGAAATTGTTAAATTCATCAGACATAAACTCTCCTCCTCTATTAGACCTCAAACATTTGGTTTTTCTATCACTTTCATTTTCAACTCTTGTCTTGAATATCTTGAATTTATCTAATGCCTCTCATTTTTATCTTAAGAATGCAAACCAAGCAAAGTTGGATTAGTCATCAACCAAACGCATGAAATATTTCTTACCTTGTAAGCTCCTTGTTTTGGTTTGACCACATAGATTTGTATACACAAGATCCAACAAACCGGTATAATATTTTTCATTTCCTTTGAATGATATTTTTGTCTAATTCCCTTCTTGACATCCTTTGCAAATAATTTTGTCTAGTTTGGTCAGTCTTGGTAAATATCTCATAGCACAACTCAAACTTATTCTTACCAAATTATGAAAGTTTATGTGACACATACTCTAATGCCAAAGCTAGCTATCATCAATCTATTTTACAAATAATTTCTTTGTAGTTTCATCCAGTTGATACGTATTTCCCATTATCCTTCTTCTAGCAACAATAACAATTCTAGACTTCTTCCGGACCTCACAATTGTTATCCTGAAACAAAACATTGTAGCCATTTTCACACATCTGTCCAAAACTCAATAGATTATGATATAAAGCCTTCACATAATCAACATTGTTAGTGTTATGCTTCCCATAAAAAGAAATAGAACAAATTCTAATGATATGTTCCTTTTGATTATCTCCAAAATGAACGGCTCCACCATCATATTTTTCAAGTTTCACAAACTTACTTTTGTCACCATTCATGTGATGTGAAAAACCACTATCAATCAATAATTTATATTTATTTCTTCTAACATATAAGGTAGTAAGTTCATTTGATCTCGGATAAATCCTAGAGATATCAAATCTAGGTTCATCTTCCTTTTCTACGAATAAACAGTCCTCATCTTATGATTCATCATCTGATAGACTAGCAATCTCATTGACATAATAAGCATTCTTGTTAAATCTCTTGAAAAAAAATTTCATTACTATTTATAGAATTCTAATAGCAATATGACCAATATTTCCACATCTAAAGCATTTAAGGAGTGGCATACCTTTGTATTTATCGGTACCTTTCTTGATTTTTTTGGTAGAGTTTGCTTCCAACTCATTTGAACTTTCATCATTTGCATCATCTTCTGTCTTTGTGACTTTAAAGGTTATATCATATTTCTCCTTATGTTTTCCAAATTTCCCCATTTCAAATGTGATCAAAGTGCCAAAGAGTTTCTCTCAGGTAAACTTCTTTAGATCATACACATCTTCAACAATAGAGATTTTATCATTGCAACTCTTCGGTAAAGTCATCAAAATATTCTCCATAATGTCTTCATCTGTCCAGGTCACTCCTTTATTTCTACCCTCATTTACTACATTGTCAATCTTTTGGAAATAACTTGTTATATATTCATTTTTATCCATCTTCAATTTTTCATATCTACACTTAGCATCCAACTTCTTTGATAACTTAACTCTATCATTTCCTTCAAAAATCTCTTTCATCTTTTCCAAAACTTCATAAGCAATTTTTAATGAATTAACTTTTGCAAGCTCAGTATTTTATAAAGCACTAAAAACAATATACCTTTCAATTTCATTTTCTTCACATGTTGAAACCTCATCAAGAGTAGAAGGTCAACTCGCATTTTTTGGAGCAACATACTTATTCTCCAAAACTTTCCAAGTATTGAAAATCATATAGAAATTATGTAACTCTGCATTTGTTCTTTCGAGGTACCATAGTCAAATCCATCAAACATACGAATATTTAATTTTTGCACCATTGGATCCACCTTAAGTGGTTAAGCTCTATACCGAGGAACAAAGGCTCTGATACCAATTGTTGAACATGTTGAATAACTAAGAGGGGGGTGAACTAGTTATTCTAAGATATTTTTAAACTTTAATTGTACCAGTAAAAATGTTAATTCAAACTGATAACAAAAATACTAGTAAAAATGAAAACACAAGAGAAACACCATGCACAATGAACACTAGATTATTACGTGGAAACCCAAAGTGGGAAAACCCACGGAGAACTATTCTCAAGTGAAAAACATTGGTTAAGGTAATGCCAGTTAAGATGATTTTTACAATGCTCACTGCAAGTAAGGCTCATTGTCAGTACAATCACTGTCGGTTGGGCTAACTACTCTAGATACAAAATAGCTATCATAGCTAATGGCTAACTGTCGATGCAAGAGGCTCACTGCCTAGATAAAATAGCTAATTGCCAAAAGAATACTGATAAAAATAAATCTACCACTGAAGTAATCAACACTAGTTTTTTTCCTTCGATAACACATGCTCACAAAATGAGTAAGATCTTCTAAGTTACATTCCTTCTTCGCACACTTACATATTATACTTCTAATCAATCAATATCATATTCTTCATATAATGATTCATGCCATCATGAAACATCCAAGTCGGCATAACACAATTTGAAATAGGTCACATTGGATCATTCCCACGGTGGTAAAGAGTGAAACATGGACCACATAAAACCTCCTTGCTTAAATCAACATACTAGACATTCTCCATGACATTTGGAGTTGATGAACAGGAAAATACATGTTACAATGAAAATAGTCACTCCAAAACACATTAACCAATATCTAGATCGCTCTGGACCCAAAATATTAGATCTCAGTATGTAATAGCATGAATGGGACCAGGACAAACATGGTAAGGATATATCATCACAAAACGCCCTCCAATGTGCATTTAATCAGAGCATAAATCCTCATCAACCACAAATATTGGTATACCACAAACCAAACCTCCTCAATTAGGTAGATATATTGCATCAATGACAACCATTAATGACAATATCAATCACATTCTCAACAATTGTCAAGCCTTGGATCTACTAGGATATGGCCAATTTTTATGATGGTCTCTCTTTCAACCAGCACAATATTTGGTTTTCTTTGCTTATCCAAGCCCGGAGAATTCCTTTAGCTAGGGTTCCTATAATTCATGCTATGTGTTTTCACAAATGTGGTATCCAAATACCTCGAGATCCTTTTGCTTGTGCTACTATAAATCTTCACACTTGGAAAAATTTGCAAGACTAGTTCGGCCTAACTCACCCAAATCGGTAGTTATTCGACCTAGTGGTTTTAATACTATCTCTAAATATGATACACAAGCTTGGCATTCATTGTGTCCAGCCATGGTGGAAATTCTCGCGATGGTTTCTGTGTACTTCATTTTACAATTACAAGCCTAGGTCGGCTACCACTGGCTAGTCCCTCACCTGCCTGTGGTTGCCACTCTGAACTAGCATTGGCACTTGCATTCTTCCCAGTCCACCTAGCCGCACAAATTTCTCACTGTCTTGTTTTCCATTTTCAAGCCCAAAGTGGGTCATTTTTCTTGGTGTATTCTTTTCTAGGGCTTGTTGTTGGGCTCTCATCTCCATCATCTGGGTGTGTCAGACCTTCGTTGTCCTTTTTATGGACAACTAGAGACTTTTATACACTTCTTCTGGTATTGTAGGAGAGCTCAATAATTGTGGATTTGGATTTGTGATTTCTTTCAACCCTTTAGGCTTCAACCTTTCTCTTGGAATATGATCTTGCTGAGAGATTCACCCAAACTTCCATACAATTTATGCAGATATGGCATATCTTTAAGATGGAAATTCTCTTCAGTTATGGAAAGATAGAAATTTAGCATTGTTTACTCATATATTTATTGATATTAATGCTTCTTTATATGCTTGAGCATGTATATGTAATAATGTCATATTGCAGATTCAAGTACAAGCCAACAAGGTGGTCCATTTGCAAGAATCACTTCAAGACTAGGGAAATGCCCCTTATACAACTGCCATAGTGTCACTTAATATTTCTACCTCCTATGAGCGATCTTTGCCTCATGGTCCTTGGTGTAGCCATAGTCCCTCTACCCACCATTCTCCTACACTGTACTCCCAGACCTCACACCAACAATTTAGCAGGGCGAGACATTTTCAACATCGTTGCTCAACCTTGCTACCTTAGGGTGGCTATACTTCTGCATGACATACTAATTATGTTGTCCCCTCCATTGTTGTTGGTTCTGGATGGCCAGGTTCTGACAAAGATTTTGGGTGGCTCAGCACTTCCAAGTGGCTCCCTTGGCTTTCTCTAGTTATTTCTCTAGCCAGAAAGGAGATTAAAGAGGAAGAAAATAAAAAGAGAGGATGGTTCCTTCAGGACCCCAATCCTGACCCCACTAATGTATGGGGAAAGAAGGATGAACGTGACCTTCCACCTTTCATGGGCACTACTTTAGCCACTTAGTGGATTGTTTATTTGTTTATGCTTTTGGGTTGGACCCATGTTCTATTTTTAGCTATTTTTTCAAGCTCTACATGTATTAAATTCATGCAGTGTGTTAGCACTCCAAATTTTGGCAAAATTTGATATACCCAATTAACTATTTCACCAGAAAATGTACTTGCAAAATTTTCCCAAATGGCTCTCTTTGGATAATCACATTATGATACCAGCTGACTATCATATAAATCCACCTTGGGGATGATTTTTGTCTACCATCAATAATTCAACATGTGCATTTTTAGCCCCTAATAGTTCAATTTTCTATATTTCAAGATGCCAAGTCTAGGAGTCATGTGAAGGTCTACAGTTTGCATATTCCTTAGTATATAAAATGGTCAACTTTGGAGGTCTATATTTTCAAGATGCCAAGTCTAGGAGTCCTGTGAAGGTCTGCAGTTTGCATATTCCTTAGTATATTAAAATGGTCAACTTTGGAGGTCTATATTTTATTACCGGATAATTTTCATGACAAAACAAATCTTTCCCTCAATTTTCCTCATGTTAATGTGCTCATGTATTCATTTGAAAAACTTCATCCATTCGTTTGGTATTTTTCCAAAGCCGAGTTCGTTTGTGATTTATTCAGTTTGTTGTCTGCATAGTGCAAATTTCATCAAAATAACTTTTTGTGAACATTAATATCTTGAATTCGAGTAACCCCCATACCAAGACAACCAATCCATGCAATTGTCTTTATTAAAAAAAAAAACCCTACACATATTCTCAAAGTCTTAGTTTCTCATTTGATATTTTTTCAAAATCAAAACCAAATAGAATTTTTCAGTATGTTATTAGCATAAAAGATAAAAGTTTGGTCAAAGGGCCCAATTTGAATTTTAATATCTTTCAATGGGGTGATCTCCAAATCAAACAAATTGATTCTTGTGATAATATGTAAGATTATTTACCATTATGTAAAATGGATAAGCCTTACAACTCAATTTGATACCTATTCAAAGTCAAAATCAGAGGCAACTTGTGAAGATTTGTGAACAGTGTTTTCAAGAGCTTTCTGAGGGATTTGCAATTGAGCTGGGATCATACAAAACCTTTTGGAACGCTTGCTTATCGTACCTAAATGAACACTTATGTCTAGTGACATCTTCTCAGTAACATGTTGGGTATTTTTTCAACAGCACTTTTCAAAGGCAGTTTATTCATTTGAAAATAATGATTTTTGTTTCATCTTCAAAATAAATCAAATTGAAGTTCCATAACATTTTGGGGTCCAATGGTTTTCAAACGATTTTTTTTTAGTCAAGCCCATAAGGGCCCTGGCTAATATCTTGACGTATAAGGAATATTTAAATTTTGAAATTTTGATCACTTTGATTTAAGTAATATCATTGAAAGGGGTGGCTATATATATATAATTTTAAAACCATTACTCTACAAACAAAAGATTGGGCCCACCCCGTTTTTATTCCTATGTGTAATTAAATTATTGACAAAATAATAGACATGGAGAAAGGATTAAAAAATTTCTTAGACTCTCAATGTTCCTTCGATGGAGTGAAAGCAGGATTATTTTAGGCAGAACTGAAAAAATGTCTCCTCGAAGTATCAACAAACAACTTGAAGAATAGAAAAAGTCTCATCGGAGAAACATGCTCTATAGGAAGCTATTTAGAAAAAGTCTCATCGGAGAAACATGCTCTATGTCTCCCCGAACTCCCATGTTACCCCTATGAGCGTTAGGAAATCTGAGAAACATCCATCAACAAAACATCAATGCTCGGCAAGATATTGAAATACCTTCATAAAGGAGCTTGTTTCCCTGATAGGTGGATGTTCTTATCTGGTGTCTCACTGATGGAATCCTAAAACCGTATTTAGATATCATAGAAAAAGTGTTTTCTAAGATGCCCTGATTTACAGTGAAGAAAAAAGTGTCAAGAACATTTTATATGTTTTGATCAAATACAATGATAGTGAGATTCAAAGACGTTGCACAAAATGAATATGGTGAAGGGGTTTTGTAATATTTAGTTTTTGGTACCATGACTTCTTCTATTTGTGGTAGAATGACATTTATGAAAGGAGTAAGAGTGTTTACCAAAGCATGAAGGATTTTCATCAAAATTTATAGCTATGACTGCCATTATAGGGACGTCTATAGAATTGGTGTAGAGATGGAAGCACGGGAACTTTATATGGTTGCATGAAAACATTCTTCCGCCTCTGCCAATATACAATCTTTGGCATAAGGCATCAATACTCTTCACAGCATATCATGAAGCGATTATTTTAAAAAACCAATTAGAAATGCCTTGGTTGTGGTGAACATACATGAAAAGTGGAATTCATCACAAAGATGAAATTGGGTTGACAGAATGCCCGCACAAATGAAGAAGACACACAAATGAAGAAGACACACGAATGAAATTGGGTAGACAGAATGCTTGCAAAATATGGATGTAGAGATAGAGGATTTGGATTGTTTGACTAAAAAAAACCTCGCAGAAGTGTTTCATTGAATGCGTTGATAACAAGACATGCTTGTGGAACATGGAATGTATAGACAAGACACACGAATTGTTTGACAAAATGTCTAGAATAGAAATGATATTACAAAAATCTTTTAGGGAAGAATACACAAGGCAAGGGAATGTTTTAAAGAGCCCCTCAAAGGAGTTGTATTCCATTTAATACAATGGTTGCAAATTAGTAAATGAATACAAAGCGTTAAGGGTCCCTTTGTTTTGCGGAATTGATTAGGAATTCGAATTGTTAAATTTAGTGTTTGTTTCCAAAATAAAAAATTGGAATAGATTTTTGTGAATTCTAATTTTGGGCCATTCTGAGCATTCCACAATTCCACCTTAGACCCTAGAATTGGAATTGAAAAGTGGAATTGGAATTGAGAGTATTATTTTGGGAAGGAAAATCCATTCCCATTTTTGTGTCAATATTATATTGCTATAAGGATATATGTGTGTGTGTGTGTGTATACACTCATGTGTATATATACATGCATGTATATATACTATATATACATATGAGTATATATACATGCATGTATATATACTCATATATGTATATATGAGTATATATACATGCATGTATATATACACATGAGTGTATATACACACATATATATACACATATGTATATACACATGTGTGTGCATATACACATATGTGTATATATGTGTGTGTATATGTGTATATATACACAAATGTGTGTGTATATGTGTATATGTATGTATACACACACATGTGTGTATGTGTGTATATATATACACATGTGTATATATGTGTATACATGTGTATATACATACATGTATGTGTGTGTGTGTATATATACACGAGTGTATATATATGTATATGTGTGTATATGTGTATATGTGTGTATACACACATGTGTGTATGTGTATATATATGTATATGTGTGTATATGTGTATATACACACATGTGTGTATGTGTGTATATATATACACATGTGTGTATATGTGTATACATGTGTATATACATACATATATGTGTGTGTATGTGTATATATATACACATGTATATATATACATGTGTGTATATACACACACATGTGTATATACATACATATATGTGTGTATGTATGTGTATGGGTATATATATACATGTGTGTGTATACACACACGTGTGTATATGCATACATGTGTGCATGTATATATACATGTGTGTGTGTGTATATGTGTGTATGTGTGTGTATACACACGTGTGTATGTGTATACACACACGTGTGTGTGTGTATATATGTGTATGTGTGCAAAAATAAAATTTCAATTCCAATTCCAGTTTTGTGGAACCAAATGCAGAATTTGCATCTTCTCAGTCATCTTCCAGGTGAACCAAACAGGACAAGCCCATATCTAGAATTTATTTTTAGGATAGCAGAATTCCAGAATTCAGTTGAATTCCAGAATTGGCTATTCCAGCATACACGAATTCTGCGAAACAAACGGGCCCTTAAGTTCCATAAGGCTGAGAATTTTTTGACAAGATGCTCATAAAATATGAGAACGTACGCATGTGCCACCTGAAGTGTTCAACTTAGAGTTCAAAGTAATAAAATGTGTGGAGTTCTTAGAAAAATGATACATACTTGCGCTAATTGGAGTAATTGAAATGGTCATATCAAAGGTGGATTTTCGCTAGATGATGAGGTTGTAGCTACCACATAGACATTCATACAATATGTGGAAGCAATGGAACATTATATGTCTCATACCTATGTAAGACAAGTACCATTGAAAAATGGATGAAGTAACCATGAAGTGTTTGTTGCTGCCATAAAAGGGTTTCATTATATAAAATAAAATGAAGCAACTGCAGAATCTGCACAAAATGGATTTGTTATGAAAGTTAAAAGCTAGACATACACAAAAGGCATAAATAAGGAGGGGACATATGGACCCTTTGACATAATAACTTGAAGAGGGGACATTGAGGAGTAAATTACAATGATATATGAGGGCCTTGAAGTAACAACATGCTTCCATCAAAACATTCAAGAAGAAAAGGTTTTCATCATATAACACCTGTGACAAACCAAGAACATAAAAGTTAATAAATTTGTCAAACATCGATATTAATATCATTCAAAATACGGAGGAGAAAGTGACAATAAAGGTGTTCGAGCATGATTCGTGAAAAAATTTGCAGGGTTAAGTAAGATGTGTCTGATGAAAGAGCACCACAAACCTTCGAGCAACTACAACTAGTAAATGGCATCGTCACGAGTATGCAAAGTTGTAATATGGAATTTTTTGAAGATAGTATGTGGATATTTACCAAGATACAAAGAACGGAGAAATTTTGTTAGACATTGCAGTTATAAGTGCCCTGGTTATAAAACATTGAAATATAGAGTCGTAGATAATGAAACCAAACAATTCAAATGAAGGTCCCAAATAAAATGCCATATTTTGAGCACCATGCACAAGTTGTTTCTATCACAGGAGGTCTTGTTTTTTCAGGCATGCTACAATGGTGAATAAACAAGATGGGAACAAATGAATAATTTGACAAAGATAGATGAATTTATTCCTCCTGGTGAAGCCACGAAAAAGAAGATAGAATGGAAAAATAAAAGGATTTCTCTAAAAAAATTGTTCGTAAATATGATTTAATTGGTTAATGTGTCTTTAGCTCTCTGTAGGAAAGCTAATTATTTTATGGGATAGTTGATTAGTTTTTGTGGAACATTCATACTGTTCTATATAGACAAGAGTCATGATTTTTTTGCAAGCCTTCCTCTATGTATATAAATGGGAAGTGACAATTGGGTAGATAGATACAGATTTAGAATAACAAAATATAATACAGAAATGATATGAAATTATAATAATACAATTGAAATTCAGTACTTTTCTTTTTAATTGAGTTGTGGAAAGTTTTTCTCTAGATCAATTCTCTCTGATTTTAATTTCAAGTAAATGAATGTTATCTTAAATCCTCTTATGAAGAAATTATTTATTGTCATGGAAATTTGAATATCAAGTTTCATTTGAGAAGTTGTTGTTTATATGTTTCTTGTCTTATTGGTCTTTTCCAGTAGAAGTTAAATTCAATTGGACCGATTGTGGTGGCAAATAATAATTAATAGCATTCAGGGTTAGATTAGTCTCGATGGATTCAACCAAGTAGTGAGTTTAAAATTTGTCTCATAGGGTTATACATGAAGGTTTAGAAGGGGAATGACTCTATATCCCAAAAGAGAAGAAGGCATTGGTCTATTTTATATAACTTTATTCAAATAATAAGTTAGATTATAGTAGGAGAATAAGGAGTGTATATAGAAGCAAAAAAAAATCAGATATCAAGATAATTCTAGAATTAAAACAAGAGTAGCAGTAGAAGGAAGATCAAGATAATCAATAAGTTGTAAGTAGTCAAGCAATCAGTAAGAAAATTAATCTATTTCAAAGATACATTTCATTATTTGAAAAGACTAGAAGTAAGATACAAATAGGAGATATAGTCTGCTATAAAAGCATCAGCTTGAAGAATCAGTAGGTGAATAGGTGTACATGCCTAGGTCTTGCAGAGCCTAAAGTGTAGGGGAAGTTAAAACATAATTTGGTACTCCCATTCTTTGGCCAAGTCCATTGGAAGGTTTGAACATAGAGCTTGGCATGCTCTTAGGACTTTCCAATCTGTTGATTTGGGAACCAACAGAGTGATTTCATATCATCCTCTTTTTTTGTGACTAGTTTATTTTTACTTAATTAAATATTATTGGAAGGACTTATTCATCAAAAAAATATTTAATTAATAATATTATGAAAAGGATATTATATTAATTAAACAACTAAAATTATTTAATTAATAGATAAGATGTTAGTTTAATCAAATAATTAAAATTATTTAATCGATATGGATAGAAGAAAAGTGACGAATGTGACAAGATGAAAATGAATTATGTTGAGCACACCACAAGATTGAGAGGGGGGTGAAATAGTCTTGAACAAATCCTTAAACTTTTTAGTCACAAACAATTATCAAATATCTTTAACCAACTGACCATCAATGAAAAATAAAGCATTGAACACCACATACATAAACACTAGATTTTTACATTGAAAACCCAATGTGGAAAAAACTACTATGAGAATCACACTCACTATATAAATAAGTAAATACAATGTTTTAGGCTCAAGGACAAGATATTCCATTGCTCCTAATTTTAATTTATATGCTAAGATGCGCGATCTTAGGAAAAATACAATGGACTTGTAGGTTGCGATACACAGTCCCATGATAAGATACAATATAACTTATAGGTTGAAGTTCAATACTTCAGGGCAAGATACAGATTTGCACAAGCTTCAAAAAGGACTCATTGTCCTCTAGAAAGCATACATAAATGATTTATTTAAATGATAGGATCTCTTGAACATTAAAATTTCCTCAACCATGATGTCAATTTACTAACTCCATGGTGAATACAACACACATATTCATTGCCTCAAAACTCTAACATACTGAAAAATATGATCATCAAAGTGCATTACAAACTAATATTCACACTTCTTCACCACATATACTTCCACATCATTAACAATAAATCCACATTTCAATTCACACACACACACACATTCATTGAAACCTCAACTTGGTTGGTCACACAGAGAATGAATATAATTTACACAAAGTTAGCCACCGTGAGCAATTGCATTAAATGTCATCCACTCCAGGAGAAAAGTGGACCAATATACATCATCAAAAATCTTCCTAATTCAATTCAAATAAACCACACACAACAACACATCCTCCAAATTCAACATCAAACTCTATTGTGTAGATAAACATGAAGCACATTGATTAGTTGGCCCAAAAATATTATCCAATGCAAATTACTCAATGTGGATCATCACACACCAAATCAAGACCCATAAAAACATATAAACTCAATATTCAATATATATCAAAATTAAAGGAGCATAATCCAATTGAGTCAGTCATAGACCAACACAAATAATAATGTTGAGCAACAAGACAACATTACTTCACTTGTGGAGCAAACCAACACTTGAATTCTGAACTCGAATACTAAGCAAATCTTCTAAAGATGTCCTCCAAATTGAACAACCTAAAACAACACTATAGATAACTACAAAGCATTCTTTGGACTAGTCCTAACATGCAACCTCAGTGTCAGCAAATTGCAACAACCAATCTAAACAACTAAATTGCTGAGGACCTGAGAGAATAATAGTCCAACACTCATATAACATAGACATTAACTCTAGAGATACAATTCATCATCTTTAAATGTAAAGAAATATCCTCTAAATACTTCAAATACTCTTTCTCTCATATTCAAGCTTCTAATACTCACTTAATATCATCACTAGACATCATATCAACATCTAACACTTATTTTTGGACCTATATCAATTGACACGTATTAGGCATCTATCTACTCACATTAAGACGATATCAATGCACACAATAGGTTGAAATAATGACAACACTAAACTCATATTGCTAAAAATCTCCCCCTTTTTCATTGATGGAAACAACAATGACAAACACAACTGACAACATCATCTTACCAACAAGTTTGACATCAATGACAACATAATGTAAACTGCCAAGAATCTCCCCCTTTGTCATTGATGACAAAACTTGTACCACCAATCAACAACTAATTTTGTAAATATAAATCTCTCCCCCTTTGACATCAAGGACAAAGGGCACACCACTCAAAACAAATGTTCAAACATCTCTCCCCTTTTGAGTACATCTTTGACATTTGCAACTCTCCCTTGACTAGGCATATATCTTGCTTTCAAACTTCTACAACACTTTCTTGCCACTAGGTTACCAAATACTTCACCACTTACCTTAAGAGTATCCACAATATCAATCAAGGAGACAAAAGATAGATTTTGAATCTCCCCCTAGAAAGATGCACCATTCTTATGCATCTAGTTTGAAGTATGAGGGGAAATATCCCCTAACTTATGTCATAGATACTCAAAAGTGTCCTTTGGTAATGCTTTGGTAAACATTTCTGCAATCTCATCCTTTGTAGGCACAAACTCTGATTTGGCTTCCTTTTATGCAACCTATCTTACAAAATGATACCGAATAGAAATGTGTTAAGTCTTTGAATGTGTCATCGGCCAGATTCTTGGAAATGCTAATAGAACTTGTATTATCATACACAATAATAATCACCTCGTCATACATCACCTTGATATCTCTTATATTTTGCTTCATCCACATCACTTGAGTCCAACAAGATGTGGTTGCAATTTAATCTACTTCTATTGTAGACAATGATATCGAATCTTCATTCTTGTTCAACCAAGAGACCAATTTGTCTCCCAAGAAAAATGCACCACCACTTGTACTTCTTATGTTATCAAAAAAACTAGACCAATCAACATTTATATAAGCTTTCAAAGATAAAACATCATTCATTTTATGCCACAAACTAACAATTGAAGTCCCTTTCAAATATCTAAATATTATTTTTACTACCTTATCACGAGATTGCCTTAGATTCGCCAAATATCTTGTAACCAAATAGACTACATGCATAATATCTAGTTTTGAAGCAGTCAAATAAAATATTCCACCAATCATGGATCTATAAGTTTTTGATCCACTTTGGGAGATTCTTCATCCTTGCTCAAGTGACAACCACTTACCATTGGGGTTCCAACTAGTTTACAATTCTCCATACCAAACTTCATCAGCATCTCTTTGATATTATTGGTTTGGGAAATTAAAATTCCAACTTCTATTTTACTAACTTGAAGACCAAGAAATAAAGATAACTCACCAATCATTGACATCTCAAATTCCTTTTTGATTTACTCTGCAAACTTCTTGCATGCATCATAATCTCCTCCAAAAATTATATCATCAACATAGACAACTATTATCAATAGTTTACCACCATTGACCTTAAAATAAAGATTACTATATGTGGTACATTTCTTTAACTTTTGTTGCAACAAATACCTATCCAACATTGCATACAAAGCTTTGGGATATTTCTTGAGTCCATAAAGAGCATTCTTGAGCTTGCAAACCATATTGAAATATTATAACAACTGAAACACGTCTAATTGTTCAATGTAAACCTCTTCCTCAAGCTCTTCATTCAATAATGTTGATTTGACATCCTTATAAATTTCATTCTTTCTATCAGAGCAATTGCCTCCTCAAATTTTATAACTTAAACTTGTGAATACCCTTTACAAACCAATCTTTCCTTCTTTCTTATGCCTTCTCCATCTTCATTCAACTTGTTCCAAAATGCACACTTTATTCCTATCACATTCTTTTGCATTGTTCTAGGAACTGATTCCCATGTCTAATTCTTTTCAATTTGATTCAACTCTTCTTCCATTTCTTTGATCCATCCACCATATTTTCTATCTTCTACAAAAGTCTTTGGATTCACATTAGATAAGAAACAAAAGTTTTCTTTTTCATTTTCCTTTGCAAGTCTTCTTCTTATATGTACTCCTTTGTCTTTTTCTCCAATGATTTTATCTTCTGAATGGTACTTGTATGCATATTTTTTAGGTGTCTTAGGTGCTTGTTCTGGTTCCTTTTCTTCTGCAACTCATTCTTCTCTTTCTTTTGGATCTTCTTTCTGATTTGCTATAATTGGGGCATTTTCAATTTCAATTTTAGGTTCTGGAGCAATTTGATCCCATTCTTCACTTACTCTAAAAAATTTTCCTTCATAATCTTATTTAGCCTCTGGTTACATAACATTGTTATGCCTTTCTCTTTATGGAGTATCCTAGAAATATTCCTTCATTTTATCTTGCATCAAACTTTCCCAAATCTTCTTCATATCTCTGATGTAGCACTCGCTTCCAAAGATTTTGAAATACTTGGTCTAGTGGGTTATCTTCCATACCATAACTCATAAGGGGTCTTTGTATGATTCACTCTCACTTGTACCCCATTAAGAAGATATATAGAAATATGCACAACTTCTTTCCAATATATATTATGCAACTTAGCATATTTCAATATAGTTCTAGACATTTTAACAACAATCATATTCTTCTTTTCAACAACTCCATTTTTCCATGGAGTCCTTGGTCCAACCAATTGTCTCCTAATACCATGTTCTAAACCATCAAATTTATTTGATGTAAACTCACAACCTCTATGAGACCTTGAACATTTTATCTTAGATTCTACTTGATTCTCAACCATATTTTTAAATCTATCTAGGGATTTTGATTTTTCTTGTGAGAAAGTAACCCATGTCATTCTAGAATGATCATCAATGAGAAACATAAAATATCTTTCACCATTTGGTCCTTTTATCTTTGTAGGTCCACATAGGTCTGTATGAATTATCTCCAAGATTTCATAGTAGAAAACTCCTTATTCTTGAATATGTTCCTTTTTTCTCTTTCCCATCTGACATTCCTTGCACATTGTATTGGCAGGTTTGATAATCTTTGGCAAATATCTCACTTCTTGAGTTGCAATTATATTCACCATGTTGTCAAAATTAATATATCCCATCCTTTTGTACCATAACCAACATTCAAAGTTCTACACTAACAAACAACTACTTCCTCTATTTTCCTTTATGTAATAAACATTGTCATTTGTCCTTATACCTTTTGCAACTAGACTTATAGAATCTCCTTTTCTAATCTCACATCTTGATCCATGAAATGTGAGCTTCTAATTTTCACTACACATCTAACTTACAATCAAAATATTATTCCTTAAATCATTACCATAATTAACATCATTTGTCTTATGCTTACTATAAATGGATTTGGTACCCTTACCACTGATAGGTGCAACTTATCCACCAATAAACTTAACTGATCCACCATCATACTTTTCAAATTCAAGGAACTTTCTTTTATAACATTTCATATGGTTTAAGCATCCAAAGTCAATTATCCAAGCTTAATATTCTTCTTTTGTATGTAGAGAAATCCTCACAATTATTGATCTATTCTCTTCATTATGCTAAGTACTGGTTCTTTCACTATCCCTTTTTTATAGCTAGAAATAATGATTCATCATTTGAGTTGTCACAATCCTCATCTTCAGATGAATTAGTCTCCATTGAATAAAAAATCTTCTTAGGTTCATCTTTGTCATCTATTCTTTTATTTATGTCATCTCTTCTATAATTATTCTTTTTCTTGTTATCATCATCATGTATCTTATAGTTATCTTCTTGGAAAGTACATCTAGCATCATAATGACCAATTCTTCCACAATTAAGGAATTTTAAGAGCAACTTACCTTTATATTTTTTAGATCCTTTCTTTAGTCTTCTCACATAGTTTTCTCCTTCATCATCTAGATCATTGCTTGTTTTAGGTGCAATTTAATCTTTGTATATTTGAATGCAACTTCATTCTTATCATTATGATAATATTCAAATTTTAATATCTCAAAAGTAGAGATTAATCCATAGAGATGATCCAACCTATATGTATCCATGTTATGATTTTTCTCACAACTTCATTTTCCTCAATAGTTCCACTAATAACTTTGATTTCATTTACACCTCATTCACTCAGTGCATTTAACTTTCAATGTTCTCATCTTTAGACATCCTTAGAACCTAAAATTTATATTTCAAGTTCTACATCTTGACATGCTTGATCTTCTTATGTCCTTCATAGATACTGCTCAACTTCTCCAAAAATTCCTTTATAGACTTGCAAGACATGACCTTCAAGAACTTTGTATCACTCAAACCACTAATAATTTCATTTATTTCCTTGGCATTATTCTCATGCATCTTGATCTCATCCGGAGCATAAGGCGTACTTGTTGAAGGAGTGTAATCATTCTTAACAACATCACATATTCCAAAGGACATAGTATCCAAATATGATTCCATCCACATCTTCCAAGAAGAGTAATTTGTGTCATCAAACTTTGGTACTTTTTGTGACTTGCATCATGCACCATCTCATACCTTCCTCAAGTGGTTAATATTATCCTTGAGGAACCTTTATCTAAAGCTAATTGTTGAACACTCCATGACATTGAGTGGGGGGATCAATCTTAAAAAAATCCTTAAATTTTTTAGTCACAAACACTTATCAAATATCTTTAACCAACTAGCCATCAATAAAAGATAAAGCAATAAATACCACACATATGAACACCATGTCAAAAACCTAATGGGAGGAATCCATGGTGAGAAACATACTCACTATATGAATAATTGAATACAATATTTTAGGCTCAAGGCCAAGGTAGCTCACTTCTCCTAATTTGGACTTGCCGATTGAGATGCACAATCTTAGGGCAAGATACAATGAACTTACAGGATGAGATACATGATCACAGTGCAATATACAAAAGGACTTCAGGGAAAGATACAGAACATCACAAGCTAAAAAAGGAATCACTTTTTCCAATAGGCATATATAAATGATGAATTGAAATGAATATGATCTCCTAATCATGAAACTATCCTCAATCATTGTGTCAAGTGACCAACTTCATGGTAAAAACAACACACACATTTTCCATCTCAAAACTCTAACATACTAAAAGATATTATCATCAAAGTGCCATACATTTTCCACACACAGGATAAACATAATTTACACAAAGTCGATCACCATGAGCAATTGAGGTTAAATGAAATCTACTCTAGAAGATAAATGAGACCCAAATACATGATAACATTTCTTCCTAAGTTGATTCAAATAAACTGCATACAACAACACATCCTCCAAAGTCAACATCAAATATAACATTTAGATAAACATGAAGCAGTTAATCAATCAGCCCAAAAATATTGTCTAATGCAGGTTACTTCATGTAAAATTTTCACATTCCATGATAAGACCCATAAAAACATCTAAACTCAATCTCTAATGCATATCCAAACCAAACGAACACAATCCAATCAAGATAACCAACACAAACAATAATATCAAATAAAAAACAACATAACTTCACTTGTAGAGAAAACCAACACTTTAATTCTAAATTGGAACACTACATAAACCTTTTGAACAAGTTCTCCAAATTGCACAACCAAAAACAACATAGTGAAGCAATGTAGAACAACCTTTGAACTAGTCTTGATAGTCAACCTCACTAAATTGCAACAACCAACTTCAATAATTGAATTGTCAAGGACCTGAAAATATTATAGTGGAAAACTCACAAAACATAAATATTAACAGTAACTCTAGAAACATAAGCCATCATCTTCAAATGTAAAGGAATGTAGACCATTCTCCTCTAAAGACTTTAAATACTCTTTCTTGCATATTCAAGCTTCATATACTCACTCAATATCATTACTAGACATCATATCTACATCTGACCACTCATTTCTAGACCTCTATCAATCACCACACACTAGGTAGCTATCTACTCATATCAAGTTGACATCAATGCACATAGCAGGTTGCATCAATGACAACACTAAACTCGTATTGCTAACACTTTATTCATTTTTAGATGTCTTTATAATTTTTATTTAGTAGGCTCATAAAGGATTTTATTAATATTACTAGTTTGTTATTGTAGGTCCAAACATCAAGGCAAATATTTTCTTGTAGGTACAAAAAAGTTTAGGTAAAAAGTTCATTTTAGTGTTAAAAGTTAATTTAACTTTTTAGATTTAGATTTGTGTTTGTAGAGATCAAATCGTTAGACATAACATCAACCTAGGATTGCAATCAATTCTAGTTTTCACATAATCTTACCATCTTATTATACTTTTTTCAAATTAGGTTTTTGTTATGCCCTGCATACCCATCCCTATATTTTATTGGAAAAATGTTGGGCCCCCCTCTTTTTTTCTTCTAGGTCGTTGCTTTTGTTTTGTCTTTTTAGTCACTTTCCTGGTCTTCTTCAGGATCTATATCCCAGAGCATCATCTCCCCAGTAGCCAACAACTTCTATACCCTGGGTTTCTGGCGTTGTTTCTCCTATCCTCTTTGGAAGGGGTAGTCACCAAACGCCCCGGAGTCCAAACTTCGATGATCTGCCTTTTTTGCGAAATGGGAATTAGGAATTAATGTGCTCCCTTTAGGCATTATAAAGGTCATTTACTCTGTCATTTTACATTTACCATGAAAAAAATACCTCTAAGTGAATTGTCTAAGAAGTAGAGCATAGCTTTTTTCCTAAGCCAAGGTTCTCAAGCTAAAGTAGTGAAAGAAGTACGTTTAAGGTCTCTACGGTGATTAGTGATAGAGTAAACAGTGTTCAAGATTCCCTTCCCAACATTTCAAGCTTTCAGGTAGACCCTCCTTGGCATTCTGGTTCTTGTCTCATTTCACTTTTGGGTTTTTTTTCACTGTTTTGTTGTTGCTTTGCTTTCATTTCCTTGGTTGTCATTTATTTTTTCTCATGTCATCCAGGCCTAGCTCTTTGTTGGGTGTTTAATTTCTTCTTGGGCCTAGTTGTTGGTCTTCCTTCCCTTCATAGCTAGTCCTGCTTGAGGGAAGGTCGTCTGTATTTTTATTGTGCATAGGTTGTAAATAGTGGGTTCTGTGTTTTGTTGTAAATTCGGCGAGTGTTGTAGATATGAGCTCATTTGAGTCTTGTATAGCTCTATAAATTTATAAACTACTAGAGTTTTTTAATTTTATGCATTGTGTAAATTTCATGTTAATAATCTTATAAAATTTTATACATTGTAAATTTGACTAGTTCTGTTCTAGTGCACTACGGAAACCATGTGGTTTTGTAGTGCATGTTACATGGAGGCAGACTCTTAGGAATGTTGTCTCCTAAAATTGCTTTGTGAGGTCTCATGACCACGCCTACCCAATAACGTATTGGCCCCATGTCAGTATGACTGACGCGGGCTTCTTGTTGAAGCCATAAAACTAGGTAAGTTACAGAGCCAAGCTCGCTAACTTGGTGGTTCATTTTGTAATTTTCTCTCTCCTCCATCATTTCCATCTTAATGGCATGGTTAACTCCCATGAGCGAGAATTAAAAATTCATCACAAGTGGCATTCACATCACTCATGCTAGAACAACTGTTAGTTGATTATCATTACTCAGCCTTAGTGGATGTATGCATGTTAAAGTAGGATAGTGTGGTCATTATGTATGGAGGTTACCTTTTCCCACTGCTAATGTTTTCCTTCTTTTTAGAACATTGGTCTTCGAGCGTCTTGGCAATCCCCAACACACCTGCCACGCTAGTCATTCAGACCATCATTTATGGGCCTTTGCAGGTTTGAACAAGTCTTACATGTTTATGATTTTCTTGTGACGAAGAAAATATCCCCGGTATTCTTAATGATAACTAATGCTTTCTTTCTCAAAGATGATAGATGAAGTAATGGTTGAAGTTCCAGAACCCGGAATCCTTGCTTTTAATATTTATATATATTAATGATTATCTGGTTTTGTTGGTCCAGGTAGAAGAAGGAAATGAATGGCTTCAGCTAGATCACCCCCAGGGAGTCATAAGCTCTCAAGCATTTCAACAAGCACTACAAAAAGTCTAAGACAGAGAGGGCTTTAGAGAATCTCCCATTAAGTCTTAAATATAAGAAAGGCACAATAATTTTGGGATCTTGAATTGATTCCACCCTAAGAGAGGTCACAGACATGGATTTCAACACCTGTGCCGAATTGAAAGGCCTCATCCAGGTAATCCACCAACAATTAAAATCCAATGACTCGATCTTAGTTAACTTAGCCGCATATGGAATCATTCAAGCAACCAGTTTTCCTTGCTCAGTGCAAGCGCCGAAGCTAATATTACTCATGGCCAAATGTTACAACCCAACCACTAGGGCTACTATGCTGGTCTCGTCCAGCCCCCAAGCTTATGTGAAGTCCATTGTCTCCTTGGAACATGATGCCACCACCACAGGGTGGCACATCCTATTCTTCTTGATTGTTGTTGTTCTCACCCAGACAACTTCAATAGATTAATTTATAGAGGTAGGTGATACGACCCGATGCCACCTCAATTCAAAGTGGCTAAAAATTTCACACTGGGACTACAAGAAGATGTGGATGGATATCCATCACTCTGACTTTAGGAAGCCATATCCAGGCCAAAATTATATTTTTGTGCAGGATCTTCAGAGAACCACATGCCTGCGAGTTCGCCCCATAGATGTATTATTTCCTATATTGTATGACCACCAACAAAGCACGCTTTGACTAGGTTGCTATCATTTCCAACCTTGTGGACATCCATATGAGAAAGGTCAGGGAGGAGTACAAGTTTTACATGACCTCTTATGCCCTGTGGTCCCTAGCTCAGCATCATGCAGGAATCCAGGGACTAAGAACAGTTGGCATCCTTAGGACCGAGAGCACACAGGCCACCCCATGGCATCACTTTCCCTAGATTCAGTGGGATGAAATTTTCCCTAATATTTGCAGAGTAAATGATGCCTTTATTTTCCATAGGATTAAGGCACTCACCAATGATGTGGGGTTCAGAATGTCCCTGGAGGCCATGGCTCTGGTAAGCTCGTGGGGATGTTATTTCATCCAGTTCACACAACATACATACATTCGGGTGACTGGGTTTTCCGGGAACCCACTTCTGTTGCCCAAGCATTGTGTGGACATAACTATTTTGTTGGAATTTTGCAGGCAAATTTTGGAGGTGCACACCCTGATTACCACCAAAAATATCACCTTCATCTATTTCTCATTTGTATGTGGTAGATGCACCTTCTCTCCCATTGCGGCTCGAGAAGTAGAGAATGAGATAAGCATCCTGGGCTTGGCTAAATTTTCACTCGACCGCCAAAATTATGATCTGTACAACCAATTAGGGAAGGCTATGCCCCGTGCAACCAAATCCCATGCGCTACACATAGAAGATTTTTGGGAAAATTTCAAAGATTATTTTGATGTCCAGAATCGGCATTACTCAAGGATGTTGAAAGGTTTTATGAAATGCCTTGAACTTTGCACCTTTCCACGGACTTTTTCCAATAACGGGTCACTTGAAGACCCCAAGTATAAAGAAACATGTATTGACAAGATGGACCTTCCTCCGATGGATTGGGAAACACTGGAATTTTTTATCATGGAGGTCATTTCAAAGATTGTACTTGAGCGCAACCACGCGTATTTCACGAAGGTTTTCTCGAAGAGTGTCTGGAAGGACAGTCAATTTTTGGAAGCATTAGGATCAAGATCTTGGGCAGTGGAACAATCCAAAGCCTAAGGGAAAAAGAAAGAGAATACATCCTCTTAGGCCCCGGACCTCATTCTGGCCCCCTGAAGAAGAAGTTGGGCGAAAATTTAGAACACTCTCAAAAGCTTCTAGATGTATCCAACTCTGGGGTGACATTCAATCTCATAGCTACTCTGGTAGGCTCCTGTCCCCCACCAAGTGCATCCCCCTCTACAGCTATCCTACTCAACATGTCCGCCAATGAGGAAGTCGAAGAAGAAGCAATAATCATGACAACCAGAGTACCACTCCAGAGAAGAAAGAAGGTGAAAGCATATAGGCCTCCATGGAATAGAGACCTGAGCCCTGAACCCATGGGCATGAATGAGGTCAAAGTTCTCTCCTCCTCTGAAAAGGAGAATCCTTGGGAAGATCCCCCAGAGATATCCCAAATTGATGTTGATGAATTCTTCCAAATTGATGATATGGGGGGTATACATGAGATGGTGGAGAAGGTAGTAGAAGAAATAGCGGGATAGGAGGTTGATGTCTCCACAAAATAAGAGAAAAGGAAGGAGGCACAAATGATGTCCCAAGAAAAGGAAGAGGAATTTTGGCAGGAAGATACTTAAAGGAAGATAGCATAAGAAAAGGAACAAGAAGATAAGTGAGTTGAAGAGAAACTATTGGCAACAGGGGAAACCATACCCACAGGAACAACCATACCCCCAGATGCCATGCTCCAGATCCCAACACGCAACCAAAGCCAATCATTGTCCTGAGATACACAAATGAATCAAGCCATCACAACACTTCAATGGGTAGACCTAAATGGGCCACCTCAATAGTCGCCCCTCTTTTTCCCACCAACAAAGAACATCTCAAGGGACAATATAGAGATGGATACAGGAAATGCAGGTGATGATCCCAGTAATACTAATAAGGATGCATCAATGGAAGAGATTGAGAAAAACCTTGGGGACACTTCAACTTCAGGGATGGTAGTGGGCAGGTTTGTAGGACCACCACAATGGTTGGTAGAATCCCAAAGAAGAAAAGATTCGATGATGGTAGCGGCCTTATTGTCACTAGCCAAAATGTTGGCTGAAGGCCAGGTAGTGAAGAAGTCCAAAAGGGCTCGTAGCCTGCATACTACTCAGAGGAATCCATATGGAAATGTGGTAGCAGTGGTGGAAATCCCACTGATAGATAAAGATGAGTCTGAGATAGTTGTCAAAGATTATACGATTACAGACATCCCTCTAGGAAAAATGGACTAGAAAGGAGAGTTGGATCTCTTAAATGAGGCAAGTCGGGTCATTCACGCCCAATATGAGAAATAGTTCAAGAGGGTGAAGGAGCTAAAAATTGCAAACACAAATCTTCTTGGGCTCCAGACAGAGTTGAAACAACCCCTCTCCTCCATAACACCCAGACCATCTATGTTTGGAATGTCGCTCCCATAGGGCGATATTGATGCGCTGAGAATAATGAAGAAGAAGACATTGGTTGTCGATGAATGGATAGCCGAACAAATTAGAGCAATAAGAAGCTTCATGTTTGAGACCCTCCCCGACTTCTTACAAGCACAAGACATCACAAATCATCTGAAGGTTATCATTCCCTAGTGGCAAGGAGAAATAGAAAAATATGAGGAATTGAGGGATGGCTTGGGATATATTTTGAATCTCGGGGAGGAAGGATTGGCAGTGACAGACATCCTAGGGGATAAGCCATATGGGTTCCTCAAGACCTAGTACTCAAGAGTTGCATTCAAAATTAAGGTGAACAAACAAATAGTAAGGGTCTTGGAGGAACATTTTTCTATGGTTCAGGCCTCACTGGACCAATACTCTACATTTGTTATGGAGATTACTTTGACTGATCTATTCAGCCCTGGGACTTATACTCCCATCAATACTATAGTTAGCAAGTTTGATGAAGTGGCCAAGGCACAATTTTGGCCTTCCAAAGATTTTGATAGCACTAAAATGGTGTGAATCTCCTTGATGGTGCTCAAGTCCCATGATGCTACCAGGATGGCCTCAAAATTAATAGCAAAAGTTGAAGATGTCGGTGATCATATTGAGAGCTCCATCAATCGTCGGGATTGTCTGAAAGATGTGGATGAAGAATTTGTTATCCAACTTTTGGAGGCTTATCAAAAGTTCAAAGGTCGATAAAATTTATAGACTTCAGGAATCTCTCCCTCTTTGGAAGGTTTGGTCAGCGTAATTCTTTATTCTTTGAGCATAAACTCTCAGATCCCAGAATTCCAGGTTCTAGTTTTGTATTCTTTATGTTGATGTGTGTTGCTAGCTTCTCTACAGCCGACTGATCACTGTATAAGATTTTTTGTCAGGTATGGGGTGGTACTTCATGACTTGATGGTGACAATGGAAGAAATGTTTGTTGCAGACGTCTCCCAATTTCCAAGGCACCACTCCAATATTTAATACCTAGCGTATAGGACTGATACTTGAAGATTGGGAACTAGAAATGCAATTATGAGGGTATATGGACTAAGTCATCCAGGGTGTACTATCATGTCTACAAGTACAAGGGCACTCTTCCCAATGATAGTTTTTTTGGACTTTTATCCTTCTTTCTTTCTTCTCTTGTCTTCTCAAATGATTATATATAGTAAGGTGATCATGATAGCGCAGGTAGTACCAGCTGTGAATATTGTAATTTAATGTAAGTAGGTTTTATAGGTTAGGGCCTGGATGTAGATAATCATTCCAAGTAAATAATAAGTATGACGTCATTCCAAGGGTTGGTAAATTGCTGATTTTGTTGTCCATAGGCGATTACTATCTAGATGTTCTTAAGTTTAGTTACTTTGTTCAAGCTTTCAGTAGATTAATGCTCCACAAGATCCATGAATGTAATCACCAATGATGTTGGACTTACGATGTTAATGAAGGAATGATAAACCTCTCTTAGCACCACACTTTGTGTCATTTCTAGGTCCAGAGTTACTGAATACTTTCATGTTGTATGCTTCCTTATGTCCTTTGCTCTAGTTCTTTATTAATTTGATAAAATATTTTACTATGCTACTAATGTATTTTTGGTTGATAATAATGTATGCATTCAGTATTTGTTGTTAGTCCTTTATCGGGAGATTTTTTGATGTTTCAAAATTTTATAATAAGACTATAGATAGATGATTATTCTAACCTCGGCCCGACTTTTTTATATTTTATTTGGCAAACTAAATGTGCTTGCAAGAAACCCCTCATGTCCTTTGAAGTCCCTGAAAGGTTAACTAGTTAAAAACAACTATCCCCTCAACATAAATAGTCACTTGAGCAACTAAGATACCCTTACCCCCTCGTGACCCAACTACAAGGTACTTGGAGGCTAGGAGAGCACGCTCTTTGGTAAACCTCTTTAGGCAAAGTTGGTCAGTACTCTGGTACCTAGTGAAACTCTCTCTCCCTGTTGGTGAGACCGTCAAAAAATCTTGTCAACAAAAACTGGTGCTCGAAGGAGAGCATGAGCTCATCCTCCTCGAAAAAATTTGATACCACACCACCTGAGGGTTCCCCAAGCAGTAGTTTTAGAAACTAAACTTTCCATAGGTTAGGGTCGTTCTCACCCTTACATTTTGAAAGAATACTTTGGTCGACCCCAAACCTTGGAGAGTTTGTTGAGCTCGGACCCCCCGTCTGAGGAAAAAGGACCTGCCATAAGAAGCAGTCCTTGAGTCACTTGATGGGGCTTACAAATTCTCAGAGTTCTCCAATTCCCAAACTTGTTGCAGCGACCAATATTGTTCTTACTATGTGTGTGTATTTGGGAACCTGTTAAGAAAGAGACAAACACTCAATAAGTCATTTCATTAGCTCGAAACGTTAGATAAAGCATACAAAACCCACTAATATCGACCTATTGCCTTCTAACTAAGAGGAGTGTGATTAGTAACATATTAGCCCTCAGAATATACTACAATCAATGACGAATACAACCTAGCATGAAGGATTTTTAGTTAAAAACAAGCTAAAAAGATGATAAACAAGCATTCTAGCTCTAAGCATGTGAATAATAACAATGTAAAAGCATGAAATAAGGAGTGAAATATTAGTTTAGGATTAATCCAACAGCATAATAATGTATTTGTAATCTAAGGTGAAGGCTTATTTACTCTAAAAAATGGCTTCTATTTATAGAAGAATGGGATAGAGAGGGGGGGGGACAAGGTGAATTAATGAGTTGAGAGACTCATTAATGGAGGTGTAAGAACCATTAATGCCCAAGGCAATAACAAGGCATGGAAGAGACATAGGCTTAAGGAATCTTCATTAATAAGGTATTAATGAAAGCCTTAAAGAAGCAAGGGAGGGTGTAAGAGGTTGGCTTGAGAAGGTGGACCTTAAGGAGGTCAAGCTTGAGAAAGTAGATTTTCTCAAGTGGGTTGAGTTGCTAAGCATTCCTTAATGGAATGTGACAACATTAGGAGGTGGGTTAAGGTAGAATTAGGATTAGAATTAGATTAGCAAGGGTGAATGGGTTGAGAAGGGTTAGAACCCAGGGTAGAAGTGGTTGAGATAGGTTAGGTTGGGGTTTAGGGGAATATTAATAAATGAATTAAACTTATTTAATTCATTGAAAAATATAGGAATTAATTATTTAAACAATGAAATTGCTTTTTAATAATTAGGGGACTATAGCCATTTTAATTAAATTAAATAGGCTAGGGGAATGGGTTATTTTGCAAGTGGATAATTGATTTAGG
>MU223326.1:496505-508943 GCA_018584345.1 Thuja plicata
TAAAAATCACCTAGGATATTAAATTGATTTGAAGAATTATGCCAAGCAGTAACAGGGTCGTTTGGACATAATCGAGGGTATGATCACACTTAGGGAAAATAGGGTCCATAGTTGGAACAGACCAAATCCAGGTGGTTACACTTACAAATCTAACAATCCCAATGGTTACATACTTTAACAACATTGGTTCCCCGATGGGGAGATTCCCCAACACAGTTAAACATCTTCCTCCACATCTAGAGAAGCTCTACCCAAAATATGAACACTTAGGTTCCCGAACCATGGAAGAGAATTTGCAAGCTTACATGGATGCCATGAACATGTATCATATCCAAAACAAAGATGTAGTGAGAAGGATGTTCCTGTTGTCCCTTGGGGAAAGAAAACTAAACTGGTATGTGAACTTGCCCGCCAATTTCATCAATACTTGGCAGGACATGAATGGTGCCTTCTCAGCGACCTTCCCTATCTACATGGACCCATCTTGGTCCCACAACCAGTTTATTTCCATAAAAAAGGAACCCAATGAGCCTCTAGAAACCTTCAACCACTACTTTCAGAGAGCCCTAAAATGATGCACAAGTCCTTTCATCCCATCCACCGAAGTGACTATCCAGACCTACCTCAATGCTCTAGACCCATTTGTTGCAACCCTCCTCTAGAGAACCAATTCCGCCAATGAAAGGGACACCCTAGCGAAGCTTTACAACCTTTCCCTAGAACTGTTCCAAAAAATGAGTAAGGCTCCTAGCGGTATCGGACAAAATGTGTTGTACACCATGCATCCTGGGGCAAGTATCCATGTGGGGGGATATAACCCCAACTTAGAAATGGGTGCCCCAATGATGAATTCGGTGCCCCAGTATATCTACCCCACCCATGATCAAAATCCTCCAGGCCCAGAGTATGCGCCCTAGACACAACCACAACAATCAATGCCTCAACCTTCTGGAGTACCCTTCTTTCAGGCGTCTATGTCTGGGGGATTACCTCCCATAACTCTAGGTGCTGCTACTGCTAACCCACCACCTTGGTCATCACACTCTGACCCAACTATCTAGATGTCTGTCGAGGTTGAATCCCTCCGACGACTTGGTTGTTCTCTCACTACGGACATGGGACAACTAAATATGGGGCCCTCTATGTCCCATAATCTCAATTCCTCTCATCGAGGAAATATCTCTTTGGGATAATGAAATTATAACAAATTTGGGCCCCAAAATTATCATAACAATAGTGGAAATGGTAATGCTCATCCCAACAACTAGCAATGGAACAATATACCAAACAACAGGGTTGTCCCCCCAAACTAGTCTGGCACTCAAGGGAGCGCAGGTCCTAGTCACTCCACGCAACTCACTGAATTCCACCCCTTAACTTCATGGTGCCATCTACATGACACTGGTTCACATTTTGAGGTAAACTTTGCCACCCTAGAGAATATTATTCAGATCTCCCATTCTGATCAAAAATAACTAGTCGACCAAGCCCCTCTGGAATCCCTCGCCAAGCCTCATCAGTCTTCTTTCACTTGTGAAATTATATTCTTCGGAGTAGATGAAGAACACAAAGAAGAACCTAATCTTCAAGGGTTATTCAACGATTCCATCCCAGCCTTTGAAGTCAATTATTTCACCGATTCTTAGACTCCCTACAACACAATGAGTCAATCTAATAAAGGCTCCTTGACCACGTCGACTCCCCTGAAGAGTACAAATCTCCTACTGGATCCCCTTGCAAATTTTAATCCACCTCCTCTAAAGGGACCAACCCCTAATCATGCCTGAAATTTCACAAGGAAGAACTAATGGATCCCAAAAGGGTGATTGAACATCACGAAGGTGATGGAAAACACCACCACCACCATAACCTTAATGGAAGTATTACTCAGTTGTCTCAAGCAGAGGAAATCTCTCTTGTAGTAATTGGAGAACCTAGAAACTCACAACCGCCCACAAAAGACCATCACTTTCGATGACACCAATGCGGTTGTATTACGGGGAAATACCAAGGATCCTCCCTGACTACTCGACCTCAAAATTCGTGGGAAAAACTTACATAATTATTTGGTGGACTTTGAAGCTTTACGTAATGTCATGCCCTTATCTATTTGTAAGAAGGTCAAATTAGTCCCCATGCCTTCTAAGGGCTCAGTAGTCCAATTGGACAAGATTTTTGTTAAAATAGTGGGTGAGTTGAAAAATGTCCAAATACAACTCGTTTAGGACCCTCAAGTGTCCAACATTATCAACATCTAAGTGGTTGACATCCCTGAAACATATAGGATGTTGTTAAGTCAGAATTGGTCCAAGGCCCTAAATGGGTATATCTCGACCTACTTTTCCCACTTATGGCTCCCTTGGAGAGGGGAATCCAACCTGATCAAAGTGGAAAGCGAACCTCAGATGAAACAAGCCCTCACTAACAACGGTCAGGTGAGCGAGATAGCGTTTGCTGAGCTAGAACCTGACTTGTACAAAGTTAAAGAGATTTTGACCCTAGATTTCATTCCAGATGGGACGTTCCTTGATGAAGACCCTATTATCACCTAGAGGGTTCATGATCTCATCATATAGTTGAAATACAACATTAACTTTCACAACGGTGACACGTCTTTAACTACCCTCTTATTAGATACATGGTGAAGAGTACACTCCAAAAACACTCCGAGTTAGAGTGCCCACCATGTGTCAATGCCGCCAGTATTTGTCTCTTGAATTTCTAGGTAGAAAAATGCAAAGACGAGGTTATGAAATGATGCGGTCCACCCACGAGCACATCCAAAGGACCGCTTGTTGAGGAGTCCCCAATGAAAATTCTTTTGGAGGAAGTTGAGGACCCTATGTATTTCCCTCCAAAATGTGTGTCAGGACATTCTCCCCTTTCCAAACCAATAACACCCACTACCCGACCTTCTAGACCTCACTACATTGACAATGACCTCCAGGTCTTGAAGGTTTACAGATCCAAATCCAAGCATGGCTACGGGGTCGGGGTAGAATTAATCAACCCTCGAGGAGAATCATTCCTCGCATCCTACCAGTTGTAGTTTGACTACACCAGCAATGTCATGGAGTATGAGGGTTTGATCCTCATAGTTTTGTCTGCATTAAGAAAATGATTCACTTACCTCCGGGTGATGGATGACTCAAAACTCATAGTTAAGAAAGTCTGGAGCCAGTATACATGTCATGATAAAATATTGGAAACCTATGATAATAGAGCATGGATTTTGATAGAAGAATATGATGCCTTTGGCATCAAGTTAATCGCTAAAAAATAGAACTATGTTCTGGATTCCCTTGTCGTGTCTTCCAGTAACCTTGAACCCATGGCGGGTTCCCGACTCTGAAGATTCTCTTTGGAAATTGTCCCCACACCCTTTGTCCATGAAATTATAACCCATTTCTAGGTCTTTGAAGATGATAAGCATATCCTTGCCTTCATGGAAAACATTGGTGTTTTCAAAGACCAAATCATCGAAGAAGATGAATAACATGACAATATGAGACAAGGTGGGGATGAAGATGGGATCCTTGAATTTCCCACTAACATTGTCCCGAAGGGGATGGTAGCTCTTGAAAGGATCTTTGAATCAGACCCTCAAGTTAAAGACAGAGTGCCCCAATCCTCCCAAGGAGGGAAATATGAGAAAGTGAATATTGGAACGGGTGTTGAAGAAAAATACGTTCATATAGGTACCTCTTGTTCCCTAGAGGAAAAAGAGAAGATTCTCGCGGTCCTATGAGAATACACTAACATAATCACTTGGGGATATGAATACCTTAAGACTTATGATACCTCTATCATGACACATACGAACCCCTTGAAGCCTGATGCCAAACCTTTTAGAAAAAAATAGAGACTAATCAACCCCCTGATTGAACCCCTAATTTATCAGGAGGTTCAAAAGTTACTACTCACTGAAATAATCTTCCATATCCGACATACCATGTGGGTAGCAAACCTAGTCTCAGTCTAGAAGAAGAATTGGGAAATTTGACTCTATGTAGATTTCTATAATTTGAATAAGGCATCAAAAAAGGATAACCACCCCTTGCCTTCATTAGACAAAGTAATCCATATTGTAAATGGGTCTCAAACGATGTCCTTCCTAGATGGATACTCTGGGTATAACCAAGTCATGGTTAAATTCAAAGATAAAATGAAAATGACGTTCACCACCAAGTGGGGTGGGGGACATTTGCATATATAAGAGGATGACATTTAGACTAATCAACATTGGGGCCACTTTTCAGAAGGACATGGATATCACTTTTGAGGGGTTGGTTAATAGGTGCATAATCATCTACATGGATGATTTAACAGTCTTCTTCTGGGACAGGCCTGATCACGCGACCCACCTTGCCAAGATTTGTGAGAGGTGTTGTTGGTTCGGTATTTTTCTTAACCCCAAGAAGTGCATATTTGGGGTCACAAAAGGGAAATTATTAGGACATATAATCTTGGATAAGGAAATATCTATTGACCCCGAGAGGGTAGAGGCATTGTTGAATTTGCAAATGCCTGACGATAAGAAAGAAATGCGGTCTTTCTTTGGGAAGATCAATTTTATCCAATGCTTCATCACCAGGTTCGCTGAGATTGTCAAACCCCTTAACGACATGATGAAAAAGGATGTAAAAATTGAGGGGGTCCCAGAGGTGAAGCAAACATTTTCCAAAATCAAGCAGGCTATCATGGAGGCCCCAGTCTTGGCAAGTCCGGACTATTCCCTCCACTTTTACATATACTATTTTGCCTCTGTCCACTCCCCTGACATAGTATTGACCCAAAAGGTCAAAGGGTAAGAACGACCCATCACTTTTATGAGCTCCCCCTTTAATAATCTCGAAGTGTGATATTCACCCCTTGAGAAGAAGACATTCACCCTCGTCTGGGCGGTAAAGAAGTTTTGACACTACATTCTCTGAAGCAAGGTACACATTGTCATTCTAGATCAAGTTGTAAAGTCTTTAATGTTACAGAGTCAGTTAGGTGAATGTCAAGGGAAGTGGATGGCTATCCTCCAAGAGTACAACCTCAAAATGCAACCCATGAAATTAGTTCGGGGACAGGGATTGTGCAAAGCCATGGTCAAATCCAGCCTACACATTGAATATCAAACTTATACGGTACAATCCCTTACCCAAGACCCCTGGTATTATGACTTGGTATACCTCCTGGTGAATAACCAATGCCCCGAAGGGCTCCCTTCCAACAAATTTTGGGCACTTCAGCTGAAAAGCACACACTTTATGATCAAGAATGGGATGCTCTTTCATAGAAACTATGAAGGTATTTACCTTTGATGTCTTGATTGGGAATAGGCCACAAAAATGATAGAAGAGTTTTATGGCCATTTCAAAACTAGGCATGGATCGGCTGATGCCACTGCCCACCAAATCCTCTAGGTCAGGTACTATTAGCCTCATATTGTTAAAGATGTTTACACACATGTGAGGAAGTGCCACACATGCCAAAGTACAGCCCCTCGAGAGTGGAACCCAACAATGCCCCTCTAACCCATTTTTGAAGCTAGGGCTTTTACCTCACAGGAATTTGATTTTATCAAGGAAATAAACCCCAAGTCATCCGCAAATCACCAATACATCTTAATTACTAGAAATTATTGCACCTGATGGTATCAAGCCATACCATGCAAAAATAACATGGCTGATGTGGTAATCAACTTCATCGAGGAAAACATAGTCACCAGGTTTGGAATGCCTTTTGCACTGTTATGTGATAACAGTCCAGCATTTTCCTCAGTCTAACTATTGGAGTAGACTTATCACAGGAACATTACCCTCAAGTTTTCTATTAATTGTTATATGTTGGGTAATGGAGCAGCATAGTCAACAAATAAGAACCTTTTAGAGGTAATTAAACACTTGCTCGAGAAGAATCCTTGACATTGGCACCAAAATCTTAGAATTTCCCTCTGGGCAGATCGTATTCAAATTAAAGTCACCTTGGGAACTTCTCCATTCCATCTGGTTTACAAGCAGAATTTGGTATTCCCGGTAAACCTGTAGATCCCAGTCTTACAGATCATGCAAGAATTCAACACTCAAGATAACATTATGGAGGTTCACCTCCTCAATTTTATACGAATGGAAGAATAAAGAGATAACACACTCAAACACTTTGCAAGGCACCAAGCAGTGGTCAAACGTTGGTTTGACAAGAGAGCCCGATATAAGGATTTTTGGACTTTGGACTTAGTCCTCTTATGGGACAAAGCCTGGGAAAAGAAATGAAATGATACTAAATTCCAAAGGATTTGGCTTGGTTCATACCAGATATCTGAGATATGTGGAGCCAACACCTATCGCCTTAGTTCTTTAATAGGAACAAAACTGATAGAATTGATTTTGAACTTGGTTGTCATCCAAAGATCAATAAAAGATTTTAAAAATACCAATTATGAACTTGGTTGTCGTCCAAAAATTGATAATACTGATTCTGAGCTTGGTTGTCATTCAAAAATCAGTAAGAAGCTGCCAGGAGCTTTAATAAAAATCTTTTAAAAATGAGGAAACATAAGATATCAGCTCATGAGAACCAAAGCTTTCTATCCAACAGTTCCGACTTAGTCAAGGAAACTATTATGCCCCTATTTTGTTTGATAACGAAGCCATTTTTTAATGTAGTTTTGAGCAAAAATTTAATTGATGATAGTGTGATCATGCCCCCTCGGGAACAAAATCGAAGGAAAAGAAATAAAATCCCTCAGTTGAACGAACGTATCACTTGCAGGAAGCGGTAGGGCAAGAAAGAGTGGAGTAGAAGGTGTGTTTAAAAATAAACACACGATTACCAAGTTAATTACGTGAAAATATGAGTGATAAGGCTGATAAAATGATGATTAGACCAAGATGTATGATGAAATGTGTAGTATTGACCAATGTTGGGAACAAATGAAGCAAAGTCGTGATTTTTGAAACTACCGCAAAAATGACATTGTGTTGTTGAAAACATCATAGGCACCTTTGATTTGGTTCCCGATTGAGTAAAAAGAGAACACAAATGAAATTGTAGTGGTCAGGGAGCAGTTTCGGAACCCCTAAATGTCTCAAAAGACCCATATAAGCCTCCAAAATTACCATTTCACTATTCATTTTCACTTTCCTTCGTAGAAATTTAGAGAGCTTTGCAGAGAAGATGGTAGTCCCTATGAGGAAGCACCATTTTGAGATGAGCCGCTGACATCAGCGACCAGCCGACTACCGACCGCCGGTAAGTGCTCGATAAACTACCCTGTGAATTTTGCAATTTTCAATTTCATGCATTTTTGTGAGTTATAGAGATAGTTGAATTTAGGATCACATCTGGGATTCTGGATCGCAACCTGCCAATCCCGAGTCGTATCCATTTTTTCCCGGATCACATCCAATTTTTCTAGATTTCTACGTCACATCTGATTTTTCTCGGATCGCATCTAGTGTTAATGCTTTTGTCTTGTTTTGAGTTAAAATCCATCAGGGGATCGCATCCCGTTTACTTGGGATCATACCCCGCGTTTAGGATGGCATCCTGTATTTCCAGGATCACATCTAGTAGAAGACTTATATTTTTAATGTGCTTTGATCTATTTACATCCTGCGAATGTGGAATGACTTAGCGGAGTAGGATTCTGCCCCTTGTCATAGATAGTTTCTAATGTTTTACTGTTGCGTCCAAAATCAGGCCCAATTTGAGGTAGTCATGTTTCGCGACACTTATCCTATGTGTGTCCTTGCATTATCAAGACATTTATTAGATGATGAGCAGATGACTGTGGTCCGATGTGGATTACGCTCCTTGATAGGTTTACCCAAGATCGGGGTAAACCATGGGTTGTTGACTGCTTTGGCTGAGAGATGGCATTCTGAGCACAACACCTTCCATTTACCAACAGGAGAGATTATTGTGATGCTGGAGGATGTCTGGAAGATACTCCACGTGGTTGGACATGAGGTTTTCTTTGAGTCCAAAGCTGGCGTGGTGATTGGTACCGCACGCAGATTCTTTCAGCATGATACCATAGACTGGAGATACTTATCATGGGATTATATGGTCGATCACTATGATCGATTAGCTATGTACTTAGCCAGTTTGGTAGGCGGCATCCTCATGTCGGACAGAGGTCAGCATGGATTCCTAGTTGGCTGGGTGAGCATGGTCGATCAGATGATCGCCCACTATCGATGTTTTTCTTGGGGGAGTTGTATATTAGCACACATGTACAGAGAGCTCTATGAGATTATATACCATCACACCGCAGTATGACTGTAGGTATACTCATTCTTCAGATTTGGGCCTGGGAGCACATCCCTATCACACGACCGATTGTAGATAGGCAGAGGGCACCTAAGAAGCCCTATGTATACATGTATGCAGGCCTTTTACAGCAGCCCCATCTAGGCAAGGTTGAGTACTGGCGCCAGTTATTTGATGATATGATAGAGGTCATCTGGCAACCATATCTAGACTGTGAGGTGTGGATGTCTGATGCTTGATAGGTACCATTTTTGTGTCAGAGTAGATATCTGATTGGCCGGATGAGGGATATCATAGAGCATTTTCTTATCACCAGAGTTCTGAGGAAGTATGGTCGGTGATAGGGCCGTACAGAGGATGTTGCATTTTATGCCCGTACCAGGGATGAGACACCTCTATGGGGTGCATAGTTGACTTATGAGACTGCACACCAGGAGATCCGAGACATGGTGGTAGTAGACTGGGACCTTCATCCAGATGTACAGGATGTAGGTGTTTCAGATGGGTATGTTGCTGAGATGCTCCAGTACCCATTTCCTCGATTCACTGTTCCAGAGGAGATCATTCCTTGCATAGAGGAGCCACTTGATTACGATCCTGATGACCAACCCGTCAGGGGTAGAGGAGGTAGAGACAGGGCTCCTAGGAGACATGGGGGCCACGATGGTGGTAGAGATGGTGGCAGGGATGGCGACAGAGATGGCAGGCATCCTCCTCCGGATGACGGGCCCGATGGAGATGACAGAGGTGGTAGAGGAGAGGCCGTGGATACAGGTGTTGCCAGTGGTAGTGGGCAGGGCAAACGCCAAAGATTTAGATTTGTGGCCCCTCAGAGAGATACAGGCCCATTGCTCATAGGTGAGCAACAGCGTCAGAGGCGTCAGGGAGTACCTGAGCAGGATCCAGGCAAAGATGGAGACCCATTGTCTAGATGTGAGCAGGAGAGGGAGCAGCTCCGAGCTTAGATTGTAGCCTTGGAGGCCAGAGCCACAGCATCAGAGTCTAGGATGGCTATATAAGATGCCTTGCTCATAGATAGGGACAGGAAAATGGAGAGACTAAGGGCAAAGAGGGATGCATAGGCCCGTACAGCAGTCCATCAGGGACAGAGGGCCACATATTATTACGCCCTATATCATGCAGTAGTTCTAGAGGGGCAGAGAGCTCCTTCATTTTATCGAGTGGCCCAGCAGTCAGAGGGGGCCATGCCTCCTCCATTAGTGCCTTTTGCACCACCTTCTCCTCCTCCTCCTGACCAGGGAGAGGGGGCAGGACAGAGCTGAGATTTTTGTATCATTTTGTATGACATGTATATTTTGAGATCATACATGTATATCTGGATCCTGCTGAGATCCCCACTTTTGTATATTACATTCATACATATATCTGATTCATTTTTGGCGTACTGATACTCTTTATGCTCACTGATACACTTTATGCTTTCTGATACTCTTTATGCTTTGATTTGTACCATGTTATGAGGATATATATTTGATGTGGTTCCTTGATTCTGACATGTTTCATGAGTTCTTTTTACTTCCATAGATGTGGTAAATGTATCTGTTTGCACATGTGATGATATCTTGGTCTCTTGATGAGTTTAGTTTGTAGATGATAACATCATTTTATGATTGGATGTGATGAGTCATTACTGATATAAATATGTTATAAATGATACCTATGTGAAAATGCAAATGTATGTTTCTTTTGATTTTTCAGTTATGCCAAATAGATGTATGGATGTACTTTAGGATGAAAAAGTAAAAATGCAATTCATGGATGCTTTGTTTTTTGTATTTTCCAGGTTCTTCTTTTCAATGAATGCAAAATGTATGTTATGGATGTGCAATGATATTTGATATCAGTAATATAGATGATGTAATCAACTTGATGTTTTTAGAAGAAGATAGAAACCATTTTGAGCTTAAAATTCCTTATGTTGTTATTTCTGTTGATAAATGCATCATGCAATCTCTAAATGCAACTATATGCAGACTCTTAGGACTTTGTCATTGATTAGCAAATATTGCAACATTTTTATCATCATTGGGCATTTTTTTGGAACGGACCACCTGATAGTACAACCATCACTAATACCCACTGATATTATGAAAGTATGAATACTATATTTTATTGAAATGTCAGAAATAGACTTAGGTACCAAGGCATAGAATCCAGGATAAAAAAAAATAGCCACCTTCCTTTTAATATACTAGATTATGAGTAAGGCAAGATATTGGACCCGCAATGACCTTGAAAATTCATATCCTTGGGTACATTATGATTCATATACCTTAGTGAGAATCTGGATCAGAAAATAGACAAGGAAATTATTTCAACCTCGTCGTAGTTTACACATAACGAAGATCGAGATATATGCGGCTATCCACACCTAGTGGCACCACTTACCATAAACATCCTAGTGAGGTGAAATTTATAGGATCATTTGAAACAATCACCATACGCAAAAAATTAAGAAAACATTATGCCCCTATCCTTGTGACTCTTTGTCTTTGCGCAGACATCATTAAGCAACTAAGAAGACATAACAAATCATCAATTGAGAATCAATCAAATAAAATTTATAATTACTTAGATACCCCTAGTTGAAAACATCATCAGGACATAAAAGAATCATAATCAAACCATTATCAAACTGTGTGTTTAAGATAGTACTTGTTCATTCATATGTCAAACACAGTAAAGATTCGTCAATCAGAAAATCAAGCAATATGGTGTTCCGTGTCTGTGCCTTGGTAAGATAATGCGTTCATGTTTGTGATCCAATATAGCCTTGTAGGAATGTTGTGAATGTAAAATGTCATGTCCCGTGTTATGAAAAGACACCCTTGTTTTGAAAAGTGACATTGTTTTACATGTGTCAAGAAAGATCATTTTTGTGAGGCAACCATCCTAGAGAAACCTAGAAACTGCAACTGACTATGCCAGCAAAGATGCCCCCAGTGCAGAATGACTTATTCCTAAGATGTAAAGATAGACAAATCCCAAGCAACGATAAGATAGTCACATAGGAAAATGAAGTTAGCGTATGAGCACAGGCAAAATTATGAAGGCCTAGTATCAGTAGTGCATTGATAGATGGAGCACAGAACACAAGTGACACCTGATTGCCAGGTTTTCACCACTTGGTAAGACCTTTTTCTTTATTTTTGCTACCAAGATGCCTGTTTTACCAAGTGCTCATCAAGGCACTTTTTTTCTTTTTCAATTTTTTTTTCTATTTTTTCTTTTTTGAACGTTTTTGTAGTATCAAGGTGCCTGTTTACCAGGTTTTCACCAAGGATACCCTTTTTGAAGGACATTTTCCACTATTTTTAGATTTCTTCAGGATCAATTTTTTGAATGTTTTTGGTATTTTGCAAGAACTTTTTGTTGTACAGGCTCTGCTAGCCGAATATTAAGCGTAGAACCGCTTCAAATGTAGAGTGTTGATAGGATTTAGAAGAACGTCTCCCTCGGGTGTAGCTAATTGATAAGCTCTAGTCCTAAAAGTAGCAGTGATAACATAAGGTCCCATCCAGTTAGGTTCAAACTTTCCTTTCTGCTCTTTGTTAGGCTGGTTCTTAGGATTCTCCTTGAGGATGAGATCTCCTACTTCAAATTTGCGTGGCTTGACCTTCTTGTTGTAACCTTTGGACATCCTTGCTTGGTACACTTTGAGGTGATCGAACGCTTGTTGTTTGCGCTCATCTAGTAGGTCCAGAGAATTTACCCTATCTATGCGGCACTGTTCATTAGTAACCAGTCCTTGTAAAGATATCTGCAAAGATGGGATTTCAACCTCAATAGGTAGTACTGCTTCAGCGCCATAGACTAGAGCAAATGGCATGGCTCCAATTGGTGTTTAGATGCTTGTTCTGTAGGCCCATAGTGTCAGATTCAATTGTAGATGCCAGTCTCTACCAGACTTTCTTACAGTTCGGTGTAAGATCTTGAGAATATTCATGTTTGATGCCTCAGCCTATCCGTTACCTTGAGGATAATAGATTGTGGAGCAATGTTGAGTAATATGGAACTGTTCACAAAGGTCATCAATGTCTTGATTTTTAAATTGGCCCCCATTGTCTGTCATAATTGAAGAGGGTATCCCATATCTACAAATAATGTAGTTCAGAATGAACATAGCCACCTGTTTGCCAGTGGCTTTGATTA
>MU223326.1:518800-541221 GCA_018584345.1 Thuja plicata
TTATTTAATTCCTTTATAATTAAATACTATAGCCATGTTTGATTTAATTGGTTTGAATTTGATTTAAATCATATGGCTATAATAGTTAATATAATTTAGTGATAAAAATCACCTAGGATATTAAATTTATTTGAAGAATCATGCCAAGTAGTAACAGGGTCGTTTGGACATAATCGAGGGTATGATCACACTTAGGGAAAATAGGGTCCATAGTTGGAACAAACCAAATTCAGGTGGTTACACTTACAAATCTAACAATCCCAATGGTTGCATACTTTAACAACACTGGTTCCCCAGTGGGGAGATTCCCCAACGCAGTTAACCATCTTCCTCCGCATCCAGAGAAGATCTACCCAAAATATGAACACTTAGGTTCCCGGATCGTGGAAGAGAATTTGCAAGCTTACATGGATGCCATGAACATGTATCATATCCAACACAAAGACATAGTGAGAAGGATGTTCATGTTGTCCCTTGGGGAAAGAAAACTAAACTGGTATGTGAACTTGCCCGTCAATTTCATCATTACTTGGTAGGACATGAATGATGCCTTCTCAGCGACCTTCCCTGTCTACGTGGACTTATCTTGGTCCCACAACCAGTTTATTTCCATCAGAAAGGAACCCAATAAGCCTTTGGAAACCTTCAACCATCAGTTTTAGAGAGCCCTAAAATGATACACAAGTCCTTTCATCCCATCCACCAAAGTGACTATTCAGAGCTACCTTAATGCTCTAGACCCATTTGTTGCAACCCTCCTCTAGAGAAGCACTACCACCAATGAAAGGGACACCCTAGCGAAGGTTTACAACCTTTCCCTAGAACTGTTCCAAAAAATGAGTAAGGCTCCTAGCGGTATCAGACAAAATGTGTTGTACACCATGCAACCTGGGGGAAGTATCCACATGGGGGGATATAACCCCAAATTAGAAATGGGTGCCCCAATGATGAATTTGGTGCCCTGGTATATCTACCCCACCCATGACCAAAATCCTCCAGGACCAGAGTACGCCCCCTAGACACAACCACAACAATCAATGCCTCAACCTTCTGGAGTACCCTTCTTTCAGGCATGTGTGTCTGGGGGATTACCTCCCATAACTCTAGGTGCTGCTACTGCTAACCCACCACCTTGGTCATCACACTCTGACCCAACTATCTATCGAGGTTGAATCCCTCTGACGACTTAGTTGTTCTCTCACTATGGACATGGGACAACTAAATATGGGGCCCTCTATGTCCCATAATATCAACTCCTCTCATCGAGGAAATATCTCTTTGGGACAATGAAATTATAACAAATTTGGGCCCCAAAATTATCATAACAATAGCGGAAATGGTAATGTTCATCCCAACAAACAGCAATGGAACAATACACCAAACAATAGGGGTGTCCCCCCAAACTAGTCTGGCACTCAAGGGAGCGCGGGTCCTAGTCACTCCATGCAACTCACTAAATTCCACCCCTTGACTTCATGGTGCCATCTGCATGACACTGGTTCACATTTTGAGGTAAATTGTGCCACCCTAGAGAATATTATTTAGATCTCCCATTCTGATCGGAAATAACTAGTCGACCAAGCCCCTCTGGAATCCCTCGCCAAGCCTCATCACTCTTCTTTCACTTGTGAAATTATCTTCTTCAGAGTAGATGAAGAAGACAAAGAAGAACATGATCTACAAGGGTTATTCAACGATTCCATCCCAGCCTTTGAAGTCAATTATTTCACCAATTATTAGACTCCCTACAACACAATGAGTCCATCCAATAAAGGCTCCTTCACCATGTCGACTCCCCTAAAGAGTACAAATCTCATGCTGGATCCCCTTGCAAATTTTAATCCACCTCCTCCAGAGGGACCTAACCCTAATCATGCCTGAAATTTCACAAGGAAGAACTAATGGATCCCAAAAGGGTGATTGAACATCACGGAGGTGATGGAAAACACCACCACCACCATAACCTTAATGGAAGTATTACTCAGTTGTCTCAAGCAGAGGAAATCTCTCTTGTAGTAATTGGAGAACCTAGAAACTCACAACCGCCCACAAAAGACCATCACTTTCGATGACACCAATGCGGTTGTATTACGGGGAAATACCAAGGATCCTCCCTGACTACTCGACCTCAAAATTCGTGGGAAAAACTTACATAATTATTTGGTGGACTTTGAAGCTTTACGTAATGTCATGCCCTTATCTATTTGTAAGAAGGTCAAATTAGTCCCCATGCCTTCTAAGGGCTCAGTAGTCCAATTGGACAAGATTTTTGTTAAAATAGTGGGTGAGTTGAAAAATGTCCAAATACAACTCGTTTAGGACCCTCAAGTGTCCAACATTATCAACATCTAAGTGGTTGACATCCCTGAAACATATAGGATGTTGTTAAGTCAGAATTGGTCCAAGGCCCTAAATGGGTATATCTCGACCTACTTTTCCCACTTATGGCTCCCTTGGAGAGGGGAATCCAACCTGATCAAAGTGGAAAGCGAACCTCAGATGAAACAAGCCCTCACTAACAACGGTCAGGTGAGCGAGATAGCGTTTGCTGAGCTAGAACCTGACTTGTACAAAGTTAAAGAGATTTTGACCCTAGATTTCATTCCAGATGGGACGTTCCTTGATGAAGACCCTATTATCACCTAGAGGGTTCATGATCTCATCATATAGTTGAAATACAACATTAACTTTCACAACGGTGACACGTCTTTAACTACCCTCTTATTAGATACATGGTGAAGAGTACACTCCAAAAACACTCCGAGTTAGAGTGCCCACCATGTGTCAATGCCGCCAGTATTTGTCTCTTGAATTTCTAGGTAGAAAAATGCAAAGACGAGGTTATGAAATGATGCGGTCCACCCACGAGCACATCCAAAGGACCGCTTGTTGAGGAGTCCCCAATGAAAATTCTTTTGGAGGAAGTTGAGGACCCTATGTATTTCCCTCCAAAATGTGTGTCAGGACATTCTCCCCTTTCCAAACCAATAACACCCACTACCCGACCTTCTAGACCTCACTACATTGACAATGACCTCCAGGTCTTGAAGGTTTACAGATCCAAATCCAAGCATGGCTACGGGGTCGGGGTAGAATTAATCAACCCTCGAGGAGAATCATTCCTCGCATCCTACCAGTTGTAGTTTGACTACACCAGCAATGTCATGGAGTATGAGGGTTTGATCCTCATAGTTTTGTCTGCATTAAGAAAATGATTCACTTACCTCCGGGTGATGGATGACTCAAAACTCATAGTTAAGAAAGTCTGGAGCCAGTATACATGTCATGATAAAATATTGGAAACCTATGATAATAGAGCATGGATTTTGATAGAAGAATATGATGCCTTTGGCATCAAGTTAATCGCTAAAAAATAGAACTATGTTCTGGATTCCCTTGTCGTGTCTTCCAGTAACCTTGAACCCATGGCGGGTTCCCGACTCTGAAGATTCTCTTTGGAAATTGTCCCCACACCCTTTGTCCATGAAATTATAACCCATTTCTAGGTCTTTGAAGATGATAAGCATATCCTTGCCTTCATGGAAAACATTGGTGTTTTCAAAGACCAAATCATCGAAGAAGATGAATAACATGACAATATGAGACAAGGTGGGGATGAAGATGGGATCCTTGAATTTCCCACTAACATTGTCCCGAAGGGGATGGTAGCTCTTGAAAGGATCTTTGAATCAGACCCTCAAGTTAAAGACAGAGTGCCCCAATCCTCCCAAGGAGGGAAATATGAGAAAGTGAATATTGGAACGGGTGTTGAAGAAAAATACGTTCATATAGGTACCTCTTGTTCCCTAGAGGAAAAAGAGAAGATTCTCGCGGTCCTATGAGAATACACTAACATAATCACTTGGGGATATGAATACCTTAAGACTTATGATACCTCTATCATGACACATACGAACCCCTTGAAGCCTGATGCCAAACCTTTTAGAAAAAAATAGAGACTAATCAACCCCCTGATTGAACCCCTAATTTATCAGGAGGTTCAAAAGTTACTACTCACTGAAATAATCTTCCATATCCGACATACCATGTGGGTAGCAAACCTAGTCTCAGTCTAGAAGAAGAATTGGGAAATTTGACTCTATGTAGATTTCTATAATTTGAATAAGGCATCAAAAAAGGATAACCACCCCTTGCCTTCATTAGACAAAGTAATCCATATTGTAAATGGGTCTCAAACGATGTCCTTCCTAGATGGATACTCTGGGTATAACCAAGTCATGGTTAAATTCAAAGATAAAATGAAAATGACGTTCACCACCAAGTGGGGTGGGGGACATTTGCATATATAAGAGGATGACATTTAGACTAATCAACATTGGGGCCACTTTTCAGAAGGACATGGATATCACTTTTGAGGGGTTGGTTAATAGGTGCATAATCATCTACATGGATGATTTAACAGTCTTCTTCTGGGACAGGCCTGATCACGCGACCCACCTTGCCAAGATTTGTGAGAGGTGTTGTTGGTTCGGTATTTTTCTTAACCCCAAGAAGTGCATATTTGGGGTCACAAAAGGGAAATTATTAGGACATATAATCTTGGATAAGGAAATATCTATTGACCCCGAGAGGGTAGAGGCATTGTTGAATTTGCAAATGCCTGACGATAAGAAAGAAATGCGGTCTTTCTTTGGGAAGATCAATTTTATCCAATGCTTCATCACCAGGTTCGCTGAGATTGTCAAACCCCTTAACGACATGATGAAAAAGGATGTAAAAATTGAGGGGGTCCCAGAGGTGAAGCAAACATTTTCCAAAATCAAGCAGGCTATCATGGAGGCCCCAGTCTTGGCAAGTCCGGACTATTCCCTCCACTTTTACATATACTATTTTGCCTCTGTCCACTCCCCTGACATAGTATTGACCCAAAAGGTCAAAGGGTAAGAACGACCCATCACTTTTATGAGCTCCCCCTTTAATAATCTCGAAGTGTGATATTCACCCCTTGAGAAGAAGACATTCACCCTCGTCTGGGCGGTAAAGAAGTTTTGACACTACATTCTCTGAAGCAAGGTACACATTGTCATTCTAGATCAAGTTGTAAAGTCTTTAATATTACAGAGTCAGTTAGGTGAATGTCGAGGGAAGTGGATGACTATCCTCCAAGAGTACAACCTCAAAATGCACCCCATGAAATTAGTTTAGGGACAGGGATTGTGCAAAGCCATGGTCAAATCCAGCCCGCACATTGAATATCATACTTATACGGTACAATCCCTTACCCAAGACCCCTAGTATTATGACTTGGTATACCTCCTGGTGAATAACCAGTGCCCCAAAGGGCTCCCTTCCAACAAACGTTGGGCACTTCAGTTGAAAAGCACACACTTTATGATCAAGAATGGGATGCTCTTTCGTAGAAACTATGAAGGTATTTACCTTTGATGTATTGATTGGGAATAGGCCACAAAAATGATAGAAGAATTTTATGGCCATTTCAAAACTGGGCATGGATCGGCTGATGCCACTGCCCACCAAATCCTCTAGGTCAGGTACTATTGGCCTCATATTGTTAAAGATGTTTACACACATGTGAGGAAGTGCCACACATGCCAAACTGCTGCCCCTCGAGAGTGGAACCCAACAATGCCCCTCTAACCCATTTTTGAAGCTAGGCCTTTTACCTCACGGGAATTTGATTTTATCAAGGAAATAAACCCCAACTCATCTGCAAATCACTAGTACGTCTTAACTACTACAAATTATTGCACCTGACGATATCAAGCCATACCATGCAAAAATAACATGGCAGATGTGGTAATCAACTTCATCGAGGAAAACATAGTCACCAGGTTTGGAATGCCTTTTGCACTATTATGCGATAACAGTCCAGCATTTTCTTCAATCTAACTATTGGAATAGACTTATCACAGGAACATTACCCTCAATTTTTCTAGTAATTGTTATCTGTTGGGTAATGGAGCTGCATAGTCAACCAATAAGAACCTTTTAGAGGTAATTAAACACCCGCTCGAGAAGAATCCTTGGGATTGGCACCAAAAGCTTAGATTTTCCCTCTGGGCGAATCGTATTCAAATTAAAGTTGCCTTGGGAACTTCTCCATTCCATCTGGTTTACAACCAGAATGTGGTATTCCCGGTAAACCTGTAGATCCCAGTCTTACAGATCATGCAAGAATTCAACACTCAAGATAACATTATGGAGGTTCACCTCCTCAATTTTATATGAATGGAAGAATAAACAGATAACACACTCAAACACTTTGCAAGGCACTAAGCAGTGGTCAAATGTTGGTTTGACAAGAGAGCCCAATATAAGGATTTTTGGACTTTGGACTTAGTCCTCTTATGGGACAAAGCTTGGGAAAGGAAATGAAATCATACTAAATTCCAAAGGATTTGGCTTGGGTCATACCAGATATCTGAGATATGTGGAGCCAACACCTATCACCTCAGTTCTTTAATAGGAGAAGTTGTCTCGTTGCCTCTCAACATACAATTCCTCAAGCATTACTTTGAATGAGGTAAGGGTTGAGCTTCCCCCTCTTGTAATTTGTATCATATTTATATTTGTCTTGCAAGTAACCTCGACGCTCCTGGTTGGTGTGCCTCCCTTGTAAATAGTCTCGCATCGTTGGCCTGCGTGTTGTTTTGGATTTGTTTCTTTTCTTTTTTGGGCCATCTTGTCCCGGACCCTGAAATTTTGCCATCTTTTGGTAGGAGGGAATGCCTCACACAAAAAGTGACAATTTGGGAGATTTTTCTTATGCATTTTGGTGGTCTGAAATCTATCACTTAGACAACAGTTAGTCTTGTCCTCATTCGAGGAAAGCCTTAAATGTATGGTTAAAGGTAGCAGATAGTCTTCACCGGGTTTAGACTTGTTTACACTCGACACCAGTTAAAGAAAGCAGTTGATTTAGTCAGCAACATGAAAGAAAGCAGAGACCACAAGGGAGGTTAATTTTGAGGATAGATCAGTTACACTCTTAGTATATTGTGTCCAAAACATTAAAAGGTATCCTGGGCCGAGAATTTTATTCTCACTCAGAAAATAAAAATGGATGGCAAGGTGAAAGAAGTACCACCACAGTAACAAGCTAATCTTGAAGACTCGGGTGAAAGAAGTACCACCTTCGCCATCTAAAAATAAAAAATAAAAAAACTAAGGAGAATGAAAAGCCTCAGAACCCAAGGTTGTGCAATATTTATTATGACATTAGTCTTGCTGTGTTAGTGTGGATTCTCTATTTCTCCTAGAAGTTATCTATTGTGTCCCCTTTCCAAAGCACACACTTCACAACTTGACAAAGACAAACATCCAGACCATGGTGAGTTAGATTTTCTAAACACCCCAAGCCATACCGACAAAGGCACCTCTGATGATAATAAGACACTTGTTGCTCTAGGTGTAGATTCTGGAGTTCTCAAATGCATAAGGCATCTGTCCTAGTGAGTCACCATTTATTATACCCTGCATACATGTCCCTACATTTTGTTGGCAAAATGTTGGGTCCCCCCTTTTTTCTTCTTTTTCTTTTCTTTCGGGTCGTTGCTTTTGCTTTGTCTTCTTGGTTGATTTTTTGGTCTTCTTCAGGATCCGGATCTAGGAGCATCCTCTCCCTAGTAGCCAACAAATTCTAGACCCCGGGGTTCTGGTGTTGTTTCTCTTATCCTCTCTGGAAGGGGTAATCGTAAGACGCCCTAAAGTTTGGACTTCGGTGGTTTGCCTTTTTCATGGAATGGTAATTAAATTTTAATGCGCTCCCTTTAGGAATTATAAAGGTCATTTACTCTGTCATTTTTACATTTACCATGAAAAACTTACCTCTAAGTGAATTGTCTGAGAAGTAGAGCAGAGCTTTTTCCTAAGACAGGGCTCTCAAGATGAAGTAGTGCAAAAAGTGCATTCGAGGTCTCTATGATAATTAGTGGCAGAGTAAACGATGTTCGAGCTTCCCTTCCCATCATTCCAAGTTTTTAGGTAGGCCCTCCTTGGCGTTCTGGTTATTGTCTTGTTTTGATTTTGGTTTTTTTTCCCCTGTTTTGCTATTGCTTTGCTTTTGTTTCCTTAGTTGTCTTTTTTTTTCTCGTGTCATCCAGGCCTAGCCCTCTGTTGGGCATGCCATTTATTCTTGGGCCTGGTTGTTGGTCTTCCTTCCCTTCGTAGCTATTCCTATTCGAGGGAAGGTTGTTTGTATTTTTAGTGTGCATAGGTTGTAAATAGTGGGTTTCATGTTCTGTTACATAAATTTGGTGAGTGTTGTAGATATGGGCTTGTTTGAGTCTTGTATATCTCTATGAATTTGTAAAATTCTAGAGTTTTGTAAATTATGTGCATTGTGTAGATTTTGTGTTAATAATCCTGTAAAATTGTGTACATTGTAAAGTTGCCTGGTTCTATTTTGGTGCACTACAGAAACCATGCGGTTTCGCAGGTTGCTCATAGTGTAGGTTCCATGGAGGCAGACTATTAGGAATGTTGTTTCCTAAAATTTATTTTCTAGGTCTCATGACCATGCCTACCCAATAACACATTGGCCCTATGTTGTTCTAGTCAACACAGGCTTCTTGTCAAAGTTGTAAAACTAGGTAAGTTGCAGAGCCAGGCTCGCCAAATTGGTGGTTCATTTTGTATTTTCTCTCTCCTCTGTCATTTATGTCTTAATGTCGAGGTTAATTCCCACGAGCGAGCATTCAAAATTTGTCCCAAGTGGCATTCATACCACTCTTGCTAGAATAATTATTAGTTGATTGTTATTACTCAGCCTTAGTGGATGTAGTACGATAGGGTAGTCATTTTGTACAGAGGTTACCTTTTCCCACTACTGACATTTGCCTTCTTTTCAGAACATTGGTCTTTGGGCGTCTTAGTGATCCCTAGCACACCCGCCATGCTAGTCATTCAGACCATCACTTTCGGGCCTTTACAGGTTTGAACAAGTCTTGTATGTTTATGAGTTGCTTGCGACAGAGAAAATATCCTCGATATTCTTAATGATAACTAACACTTTCTTTCTCAAAGATGATAGGTGAAGTAATGCCAGAAGTTCTGGAACCCATAATCCTTGCTTATAATATTTATATATATTAATGGTTGTACAGTTTTGTACATCTAGGTCGAAGTAGGAAATGAATTGCTTTAGTTGGATCACCCGCGGGGAGTCTTGAGCTCTCGAGTGTTTCAATAGGAACTGCCAAAAATTCTAAGGCAGAGAGGGCTTTAGAGAAGCTCCCATTGAGTCTTAAATACAAGAAAGGTAGGATAATTTTTGGATCCCAAATTGAATCCACCCTGAGAGAGGTCACAAACATGAATTTCGGCACCTAGGCCAAATTGAAAGGCCTCATCCAGGTAATCCACCAACAAATATGAGCCAATGATTTGATCTTAGTTAACTTAGCGATGTCGAGAATCATTCAAGCAACCAGTTTTCCTTACTCGGTGTAAGCACTAGAGCTAATAATGCTTTTGGCCAAATGTTACATCCCAAACAATGGGACTACTGTGTTGGTCTCACCCAGCCCCCAAGGTTACACGATGCCCATCGTCTCCTTAGACCATGATGCCACCACCATAGGGTGGCGCATCCCATTCTTCTTGGATGTCATTGTTCTCACCCGGGAAGCTTCAATAGATTAATTTTTAGAGGCAAGTGATGTGGCCCAATGCCACCTCAAATCTGAGTGGCTGAAAATTCTGTGTTGGGACTATAAGAAGATGCGGATCGATATCTCTTGCTCTGACTTTAGGGAGCCTATCTAGGCCGAAATTATATTTTTGTGTAGGATCTTTGGGGAACCACATGTTCAGGATTTCTCCCCATGTATGTATTATTTCCTGTATTGTATGACCACCATCAATGCACGCTTTGACTGGGTTGCTATCATTTCCAACCATGTGGATGCCCATATGAGAAAGGTTGGGGTTGAGTACAAGTTTTACATGACCTCGTACATCCTATGGTCCCTAGCTCAGTAGCATGCAGGAATCTAGGGTCCTAAGCACAATCGGCGATCTCGGGTTAGAGAGCACACAGGCCACCCCATGGGATCACTTTCCCTAGATTTAGTAGGATGAAAGTTTCCCTAATATTTGTAGAGTAAATGACGCCTTTATTTTCTATGAGATTAAGGTGCTCACCAATGATGTGGGGTTTAGAATGTCCTCGAAGGCCATGACTCTTGTAAGCTCATGGGGATGTTATTTTATCCAGTTTGCATAAAATACATACATTCAGGTGATTGGGTTTTTTGGGAACCCACTTTTGTTGCCCAAGTATTGCGGGGACAATCATTTTATTTGAATTTTGAAGGCAGATTTTAGAGGTGTGCACTCTGATAGCCACAAAAAATATTACCTCTATCTCTTTCCTGTTTGTATGTGGTAGATACACTTGCTCCCTCGCTGCGGCCTGAGAATTAGAGAATGAGCTAAGCAGCCTGGGCTTGGCTAAATTTTCACTCAGCTGCCAAAATTATGATTCAGGCGACTGATTAGGGAAGGTAATTCCCTGAGAAACCAACCCCCATGCGCCGCACATGAATATTTTTGGGTAGATTGTCGAGATGATTTTGACATCTAAAATCTGCATTACTTAAGGATAACGAAAGGTTTGATGGAATGCCTCAAACTCTGCACCTTCCTACATAATTTTTCTGATAATGGGTCACTTGAAGACCCTGAGTATAAAGAAACATGTATTGACAAGATGGAACTTCCTCTAGTGGATTGGGAAACACTGAAAGTTTTGACCATGTAGGTCATTTCAAAGACTGTACTTGAGCGCAACCACATGTATTTTGTGAAGGTTTGCCTGAAGAGTGTCCGGAAGGGAAATCAATTTTTTGAAGCATCAGGATCAGGATCCTAGGTGGTGGAGCAACCCAAACCCCAAGGGAAACAGAAAGTGGATACATCCTCTCAGGCCCCAGACCCCATTCTGGATCCCCTCAAGAAGCAGTTGGATGAAAAGTTAGAACACTCCCGAAAGTTGCTAGATGAATCCAACTCTGGGGTGACATTTGGTCTCAGAGCTACTCTGGTAGGCTCTTGTCCCCCACCAAGTGCATCCCCCTCCACGGCTATCATGCTCGACATGTCCGCTAATGAGTAATTCCAAGAAGAAGCAACAATCATTGCGACCAGAGTACCACTCAAGAGAAGAAAGAAGCATAAAGCATATAGGCCTCCACAGAATAGAGACCCAAGCCCTAAACCCATGGGCATGGATGAGGTATAAGTTCTCTCCTCCTCCGACAAGGAGAATCCTCTGAAATATCCCCCAGAGATATCCCAAATTGACGTTGATGACTTCTTCCAAATCAATGATTTGGGGGGTCTACATGAGATGGTGGAGAAGATAGTATAAGAAATAGAGGGATAGGAGGTTGATGTCTCCATAGAAGAAGAGAAAAGGGACGAGGCACAAAGGATGGCCCAAGAAAAGGAAGAGGAGCTTTGGAAGGAAGAGGCTGAAAGGAAAATAGCAAAAGAAAAGGAACAAGAAGATAAGTGGGCCGAAGAGAAACTGTTGGCAATAGAGGAAACCAGACCCACGGGAACTACCGTATCCCCAAACACCATGCTCCAAATCCTAATAGGAAACCAAATCCAATCACCACCCCAGGATACACAAATGGATCAATCCATCACAATGCTTCAAAAGGTAGACCTGAACGAGCCGACTCAGCAACAATCCCCCTTTTCCCACCAACAGAGAACGTCCCGAGGGACATTATAGAGATAGATAAAGGCAATGTAGGTGATGATCCTGATAATACTAATAAGGATGCATCAATGGAGGAGCCTGACAAAAACCCTGGGGACACTTCAAGTTTGGGGATGGTAGTGGACAGGTCGGTGGGACCGCCATAATGGTTGGTAGAATCCCAGAGAAGAAAATCTTCGATGACGGTAGTGGGCCCATGTCACTAGCTGAAATTTTGGTCGAAGGCTAGGCAATGAAGAAGCCCAAAAGGGATCATACTCTCCATAATACTTGAAGGGATCTAGATGGAAATGTGGTGGCAGCCCCACTGGTAGATAAAGATGAGTCTGAGATAGCTACCGAAGATTATATGATTACAGAGGTCCCTCTGGGAAAAAGGGATCAGAAAGGAGAGCTAGATCTCTTAAATGAGGCAAGCCTGGTCATTCACACCTGATATGAGAATTATTCCTAGAGGGTGAAGGATCTAAAAAAATGCGAACACAAATATTCTCGGTCTCCTGACAGAATTGACACAACCCCTCTCCTCCATAACACTCAGACCGTCTACGTCCAGAACGCCGCTCCTGCAAGGTGATATTGATGCGCTGAGAATAATGAAGAAGAAGGCATTGACTGTCAATGAATGGATAGCCGAACAAATCAAAGTGATAAGGAGCTTCATGTTTGAGACCCTCCCTTACAAAATATTGTTAACCAACAAAATCTAAGTTCAAAGTAGTAAGAGCTAGAAATCTCAACAACATGCCAAACAACAAAAATAAAGCTACCAACCAATTGGGGTGCTCTCAAAAATTCCAATAATCTCTCATCTCCTCCATAACTAGTTCTTCTTATGTATAAGAGTACTTTGTAGACAAGTATCCTTGGTCCTTGACATTCAACATTCCCATTTTCTCAGAATTCTATTTCGCACAAACAATTTTAATTCTATCTTGTTTCATTCTCGAGGAATGTGGTAGAAGGTAAAAAAATCAAAAAATGTACAAAGTTTCTGAATCTAATTGACCAACAAGACCAATTGAAAGTTTATTCCTTCCACTTGCAACTTATTAACATATCAATCACTACCTATGAAATCTAAAGAATTCTTACATGATAAACTTCCAATGCTCATTATTTCTAAATATTTTTACACAATGACACTCTTTTACTTCTAAATGATACTCACATAATTAATTTAACGTTCCCTACTTCTAAAGAAGAGACACAAAGCATCAAGTTCCTACCTAAAGTTTATTTTGTTTGAAGAGATGTAAAGCTATAACATTTGCGGAAGAATATGTAACATGTTTACAAGTAAAAATTTAATTTAGTGAGGTAAAGATAAACTTCATGATTTGAATAACAAATGCCATCATTATTGTATTGTCGATAAACATATGCAAGGGTTTCCACTTAATACGAAAGTGCATATAAGCATTTGCTAATAGGGGGGTGATTAAGTGTAATCCATTGTTTAGAGCTATGCATTTTGCAGGACGTAATGTCTTATAGGTTACTTTTATTTCATAATTATTACAAATGTAGGATTAAATAAATTATTCTCATCTAAAAATTATTTCCAATGTGATAGTAAGCCAATGTAATGATATAATCATGTTTTAATATAATTGAAAATTTCCTTCAAAGGATACTTAATGTTTTACATAACAAGAAAAATAATGATGAGGCAAGCTGTAAGAGCATTGTAAGGATTGTCTCCTTACAATAATTTATTTGTCTTAACAATTGCATGCTATCTATGTAAAGTAAGAGATTAGTGATTAAACATAACCACTACATATTTACTTGATTTTTGAAACATAAGAGTAATGCATCCATAGACTTTGAAGCAGATGTGATAGTACATAAACACTAAGTAACATGGATTACTCGTCAGTTAAGTCATCAAACATAAAGTTACCTTAAAATTATTTTTTGTATATTATAAGGTCTTGGTAATGGCTAAAATTATAGTAATTTGAATAGAAATATTGTGCGCAATGAAACTAGATGCTAGTGGACTCTGGTCTTTTCTACACACACACCACAAACTAAATTCATAAACTAAACAGTGCATGTTTATTTTTAAGATAAACTAAAAATTTATTATACTCTCCTTTTCTGCATTCTTACCATGTTTTAATCGTATAAATACTTTCATAAACATGAATATGTAGGTTTACCTGAGTTGGAATGTCAAAGAACTAGATCATTCAACAAATAAGAACTTACACTGGTAACATTTCAACATAAAGTATTAAGTATAAAGCGCAGATTATCTGTAAATAATGTTTGTGTTTGTATGGTTGAATCACATGCCCAACCTATTAATTATTGGCGCCTGGAGAGTATTGACAAAGTTTAGAAATTACACATACGAAGTCTTCATCTCTAGTGCGATGTAGGAAAATAAAAAATTGCCATTAAGTTTGCGAGTTTTGGAACTCCCTAGGGAGAATGTGGTAGTTTCCAACAAGGGGCTTGCCATTCTCCAGATATATTTGCAGCTATAGAGAAGGTTTGTATTTGATATCTGGAAAGGTTTACTGTATTTTGTTTATTTATTTAATTATATACTATGACAAAGACAAGGAGTAGCTTTTGTGCTTGCTGGTTCAAATTCGTGCATAAATACACAAAATGAAGGTTAAAGAGGCAATTGGTGGATTGGAGAGAATAACAAGTGGAACATTGTATTTCATAATTTATTGTAAATGAAAGAAAGAAAGACTACCATGTCAATGAATTATTTTAGTTAATTGAACTTACACAATAAATTCACTTTCATTGGAGAAGTAATAGGGAGAAAGAGTCGTAGGCTACAAAGAGAAATTAAACTTTAATCACTAAATAAGTGTAATCAGATCAAAATGAATAAATGTAAATGGTTAAACCTCAAATTGAAATAAAATTAAAAGAATCAATTACAATTATAAATAGTCTCATGAGAAAATAACTGCTCACCATGAAACACGAAGCGAGTGGAAAGAGAAAACTAAGCTCTAATGATGCATCAGTCTCTCAAAATATTGAGAAGATCCCTTAGTTGAAGTGGATTAATATGATTCTAAAGTGATTACAAATCCCCAATTGTTACATTGTGATGTATGGTGCTCTAGCACTCAGTGAATTTGATGTCATTTGATTAGGTTTATGTGAACCCTTTGTGTTCAAAGGATGTCACTCATAGTATTGTGTTAGGAGATAGTGAATGTTGGACCATTGATCATAATGCATTGTTGCAACCCCCTTGGATAAAACATATTTTTTATATTACAACTAGCAGTTGCCATTATGAATAGGAGTAAAAACCAATGTACTGAACTGCCACATCAAGCAATAGTATATCCAAGGCTCAAGAATTTGAGAAAAATAATGTTTATGTGATGCATCTTAGTGTGATTGTTGTTTAAAAATTGACTATAGCAATTACAAGGTTCATTTGAAAAATGACCCTTGTTTTGTTTGCAAATCTTGGGAATGTTGTTGTAATGCTCACATAGAAGATCCCTTAACCCCAAGTAATATGCTAGGTAAATAAAAAATAAAAAAACAATTCTACCCAAAATAAATAACTATGCGAACATGTGAGATTGAATTTCAGAAAATTATAGGTTGAGTATGGCCACAGGCAACAAAATTCCTCTTAGGTTAAGTCAATTAACCCAAAACTTAAAATTAAAATGCCTGGAACATGCATCTTTAAGGAACATCTTAATTCCATAAAGACTTATTTAAACAACTAAATATAGTAATTTTTAAATCTATTGATACAATGGGTTTGCGATATAAACCCTAAGTTGAGAACAAACTTCAAAGACTGACATACAAACCCTAAATTGAGAACAAACCTTCAAACACCAGTCATCAAGTCACAGAGTTAATTACATTCATGGGTGCAAATAGAAAACCCTTTAAAGCACCAACAAAAAATACCCAATTTGTTGAATGCTCGTGATTAGCTCCATTTGACTACTATACACAAAAATTATAGGAAATACTTAACAGTTGTGTGTTATCAAGCAAAAGCCACATCATAGTCCATTTTGTAGAGGTAGATGTTGCTGCTCAATTAGACAATATAGAATGAATTATTATGTGGTTGTTAAAAAGTAATAAAATTCACATTTTCCATCATTTTTTTCAAAAAATTGAGCAATAAACATGCTTCAAAAATGTTTTACGATCATGGGTGCAAATAGAAAACCCTTTAAAGCACAAAAAAAACACCCAATTTCTTGAATGCTAGCGATTAGCCCTATTCAACTACTATACATGAAAATTATAGGAAATACTTTACATATGGGTTTTATTAAGAAAAATCCATATCATAGTCAATTTTGTAATACCATGTTATAGGAAGATGTTGCTGCTCAGTTAGACAATACACAATGAACTATTATGTGGCTGTTAAAAACAATAAAACTCACATTTTCCAACATGTTTTCAAAAAACCCAACAACAAAAAAAGAAACATAGACCCAAGAAATGAGTCAAAGATTCCTGCATTACAAATCCTAATGCACACCAGATATCCACAAACCCTCTTGCGTACCAAGTTCTATATGCACAAACCCTAATATAGTCTGCAATATGCTGTTGAAAAACCAGAGAATAGTGAGAATAATCAAAATATGTCAAACGAAAAGTATAAATGAACGAACAAATGTATCCATTTAATGATCTGTCAGAGTTTACATTAAATGACGTAATAGCCCGGACGTTGATGACAATTTTTTTGATTTCTTTCTAATGGAAGTTTGAAAATATGATTCATCTCCTTACCTTTTTCACTGAGAGCCAATAGAAACATAAATAAATAATATTTTATAAGTTTCTTAAATATACCAAAATTATCAAACTATAGGAAATATAAATAGACCTAAAAAAACCTCAAATCTAATTGGTCTAATTAAAATTTTTTTGCATCTCATGGATGCAATAGTATCTTGCCATAGGCAGGAACCCCAATTGTTACATTGTGACGTCTAGTGCTCTAGCACTTAGTGAACTTGATGTCATTTGATTAGGTTTATGTGAACCCTTTGTGTTCAAAGGATGTCACTCATAGTACTGTGTTAGAAGATACTCAACGTTGGACTATTGATCAGAATGCATGGTTGTGACCTCTCTAGATAAAACATATTTTTTATATTACAACCAATAGTTTCCATTATGAATAGGAGTAAAAAGCAGTGTACTAAATTGCCACCTTAATAAATAGTATATCCAAGGCTCAAGAATTTGAGAACAATAATGCTTATGTGGTGCATCTTAGTGTGACTGATGTTTAAAAGTTGACTACATCGATTACAAGGTTTATTTGAGAAATGACCCATGTTTACAAATCTTGAAATGTTATCCAGGCATACTCCACTGAATGAGCCAAGTTTATAAAGCTTGGGAATGTTGTTACTATAGTCATCATAGAGCAGACCCCTTAACCCCAAGTAATATGCTAGGTAAAAAAGAAAAAGAAATTCCACCCAAAATAAATAGCAATGCAAACATGTGAGATTCAATTTCAGAAAATTACAGGTTGAGCGTGGCCACAGACAACAAAAATCTTCTTAGGTTAAGTCAATTAACCCAAAACTTAAAACTAAAATATCCAGAACATGCATCTTTAAGAAACCTCTGAATTCCAGAAAGCTTATTTTAAACAACTAAATACAATAATTTTTCAGTCTGTTGGCACAACGGGTTTGCGATACAAACTCTAAATTGAGAAAAAACTTCAAATACCAACATACAAACCCTAAATTGAGAACAAACCTTCGAACACCAGCCAGAAAGTCAGAGAGTTAATTACAATCATGGGTGCAAATAGAAAACCCTTTAAAGCACCAATTTTTTTACCTAATTTCTTGAATGCTCGTGATTAGCCTCTTTTGACTACAATACATGAAAATGATAGGAAATACTTAACAAATGGGTGTTATCAATCAAAACCCACATCATAGTCCATCCTGTAGAGGCAGATGTTGCTGCTTAGTTAGTCAATACAAAATGAACTATTATGTGGCTGTTAAAAAGCAATATAATTCACATTTTCCACCATTTTTTCAAAAAAAAAACTAAGCATGAAACATGCTTTAAAACTGATTTCATGGATGCAAATAGAAAATCCTTTAAAGCAACAGAAAAATTCACCCAATTTCTTGAATGCTAACGATTAGCCCCATTCAACTCCTATACACAAAAATTATAGGAAATACTTTACACATGAGTGTTATCAAGCAAAATCCACATCATAGTCCATTCTGTAATGCCATGTTACATGTAGATGTCCTTGCTTAGTTAGACAATACACAATGAACTATTATGTGGCTGTTAAAAAGTAATAAAACTCACGTTTTCCAACATATTTTCAAAAAACTCAGCAATAAACAAACAAACATAGACCCAAGAAATGGGTCAAAGATTTATGCATTACAAATCCTAATGCACACCAGATATCCACGAACCCTCTTGCGTACCAAGTTCTATATGCACAAACCCTAATATAGTCTGCAACTTGTCGTTGAAAAACTAGAGAATACTGAGAATAATTGCAATATGTTAAACAAAAAGGATAAACAAACAAATAACTGTATCCATTTAATGATCTGTCAGAGTTTACATTAAATGACATAATAGCTCGTACGCTAATGACATATTTTTAATTTCTTTCTAATCAAAACTTGAAAATATGATTTATCTCCTTACCTTCTTCACTACAAAAAGGATAAACAAACGAACAACTGTATCTATTTAATGATATGTCAGAGTTTACATTAAATGACATAATAGCCTGTACACTAATGACATATTTTTAAATTTCTTTCTAATCAAAATTTGAAAATATGATTTATCTCCTTACCTTCTTCACTAACAAAAATGATAAACAAACAAACAACTGTATCTATTTAATGATCTGTCAGAGTTTACATTAAATGACATAATAGCCCGTACACTCATAACATATTTTTTAAATTTCTTTCTAATCAAAGTTTGAAAATATTATTTATCTCCTTACATAAATAAATAATATTTTAAAATTTCTTTAATAGACTAAAATTATCAAATTATAAGAAATAGAAATAAACCTAAAAAATTCTCAAATTCATTTTTTTTTTTTGATTCGGGATGGTGTAATGGTATCCCGCCATAGGGAGGCACTAATAATGCTCACATAATAAACATGGAGACAGACATGGAGACTTATGAAGAAACCGATCATCCAAATATTAATTTCTCTAAATACTCCCACTTAACTTACCCTTAAAAAGCCTTAAATAGAGAGAGAAATCACCCACCAAACTCACCCGTTAAGGCCTTAAATAGAAAGCTAATCAAATAATCGCCGCATGCTTGTGGGACCTTTATTATAAGCTTAACATTTACTATTAGACGTTGTCTCTTTTTAAATCGATTATGAAATGCATCCTGATTCTGTACAGGCGGTAGTTTCGCCATTCCTGTGAGGGAATCAAACTCGCGACCTCACTGCGGCGAAGAGGTTTCTACGAGAATAAGAAGACAATTTCCATATCGAAGGATTCGGACTGGCTACTTCGGTCTCACGAAGAGGCTCCGAAAACCCAAGTAAATTACCAAACGCGGACTCAATAGTAAACGTCTAGCAGATTTGTCTGTTTTTAGCGGCGGAAAACGCTAGAGCTGCTTCTTACTTATAATTAGGGTTTTTGAAAACAGCAAAACAGGGAGCTGCAATGTCCCAAAATGGGAAATTGACGCCTCAGTTGGATAAGGAGGCCACCAATATGCTTAATCTCACCGTTCTTCAGCGGATTGATCCCAATGTCGAACAGATCCTCACCACCGCTGCACACGTCACATTTTACAAGATGGACGTCGAAACCACCACATGGGTAGGCACATTTTAGAATTGTCCTTCTTCTTTCTGTAACATTTGCTCAACATAGACATTGTGGATGAGCTGGATATTTGTAATAATGACGTTTAGGTTGTTTATATGTATTGTAAGCAATTTTGCTTTAAACCCTAATCAAAGGTTCGAATCATTCTTAGGCAACTAATCAATTTTTGCTAAATTCTGTGCAGTATGATTGTGAATTTCTATAAACTCACATTTTCTGTTTTTGAACTGTAGAGCCGCAAAGATGTTGAGGGTTCGCTCTTCGTTGTCAAAAGGTAGCTTTAGTTTGCTTTGCTTCTTTGTGTCTCCGCTTTGGGTATCAATTATATTCTTTTGGAGGAGAAATTTCAAATACTGTTGAAGAAAATTGTGTTTCCATGATAAACTTGAGATAATCATTTTGCCCCACTTCTGGGGATATTTTTTAAATTGGTACATTTTACGCAGCAGTTTAAAAAGTAGGGACAATTAGCCTATTAAGTTTTTCGAAAAAGCCCATTTTAAGCAACAGTTACAAAATTAGGGAAAAATAGCCCTACAATTTCTTAAATAAAGCTCTAAGGAACTGTAAACTTTTTTTTTTCGTAGTGTTCTAGAAACTGGAAAAACTGGGAGGCATTCATGAATTAGAAAGCTGTAAAATATAGCACACTGTGTTTTCTAATGAAGTCCTAAAACGGTTGTCATTGATTACTTGGTACAAATGGGTTTTGGTTGCTATGCAATTCCTTCATTTCTGGTGATCCCTTCTCACTATGTTTTCTGGTTCATTTGTTTTTGTTTAACAGGAAGACACAACCCAGGTTTCAATTCATTGTGATGAATAGGCGTAATACGGGTATGTGGTTTATCAAAAAAGTAGTCCCACATATCTACACATCTGATAATTTGATATGGAGTTTTAATGAAATGCTCGCTCTGTTTATGCCTATCACACTAGTTGAGTATTTCCTAATTCATTGCAGTTAACCTCATTTTTGGTTGGACACCAGAGATACCAGATAAAACAAGAAATGCAAGGACACCAGAGATACCCTGGAAAAACCCTCCTACTCGAGGGAAAAACCCAGCCACACCAAAAAAGTAGTCCTTTATTTTCTTCTCAAAACAAAATACAGTGTTCTCAAGTTTACGACTGTTAACTTTTAACAGATAAACAACCAGCCTTATTCACAGTTCAATAATTCTTGTTATGCAATTACAGAATATAAAATACTCCAATTATCTCCCAGATACTTTCAACAGACAGAATGTCTTATACACACAAAATAATCATGCATTTTTCAGTAGCAGAATGATCCTGTAGCATAAAAAGAATGCCCTCTTACAGAAAATATCAAAACATGTCAGATACACAAAAACCAGAACTTTTCATCTGCTGAGATCTCTCCTCTTAATTCTTCGAATGAACACCACACAATGATCGATCCATAACACATACGTGCCATCAATGCTCCAACATACACGAACAGGCTTTCCTGTGGAATGCAAAGAGACCACCGTTACTTTCAATGAAATGTTGGCAGCTATCACCACCGAACATGAGCACAACCGACACAAAATAAGAAGCATCATGATACCGGGTCATCCTATACCCGACTTTAAGAAGCAACACATAATATGAATGATAAATGATAATAAGGCAGGGCATAAACATTGAAGACAAATAGACAATGATAACTGTTAGAGTTTCCTGCTCGATAACTATTACACACCGTTTGTCATGTCCCCATTTTGAAATACAAATAATAATTAAAATAATAGAATTTTATTAAACCAAAAAATAATAATAAAAGAAATTTTAATGATATATAATTGATATAATAATATAATAAATGATTAATATAATAATATAGACATATTATTATTAATATATGATAATAATATATATTATTAATATATTAATAATAACTAGCAATAAATATATGTAATAATAAATAATATATATTTAAAACTAAATACAAAGCGACTGAGAGAAAGTTGCGACCAAGGAAAGGTCGCGACCTTTCCCTCAATGCTCCACCGCCTACATATGGAGGTAGACTGAGGACATGTTGGGGGGATATGGAACGCTAACTTGGTCAGCAATGAAGGGCATCCTCCAATCAATGGTCTTGAGGATAACACCGTCAGTATCTATGCTAATCCAGTCAGCAAACAGAATCATAAGTGACGCATACACTTAGCATTGATATCATGGGAAACCAGAGGCAAAATCAAACCACAAATCACACATCTGTAGCCTGCGAAATAAGTATATGGAATCTGCGATCCCCAGCAATTGATTGAGGCAATTGGTAGCAAAGGCATATTTTTTGAAATACCCTTCAGCCCCCTATTAAGTAATACTGCCAACATCGCTTGTGCGTACCTTATTGTAAAAATATATATACTCATGCATTTGAATTGGTCCAGCTATTGTTATTGAATAGATATATACACATGCGTTGGAATAGTCATTCCTATTAAATGAAACCGACATAATATTCTAGAATAGTATTCTTCAGTGATTTATATTGTTGTTGGATATTGGTGCGAGAGGAGAGGAGAGGAATATGCAGCCAGAGACTTTTGCAAATCTTGTTTCTGCATTGCTTTATGAAAAGAGGACAAAAATTAGAAAGAAAGCATTTAAGAAGCAAAACAGCAGTTCTTCTATCAGCAATACTATCCGAATATATAAATATATATATATTTCCTTTATCGGCAGACATCATTGTTGTGACGTTTTCACACCATCGCCCCATTGCAAATGGGGACCCCCTCTTTCGCAAGCAGTAGGAGTAGTGGTCTTAGGTAGTCTTAGTTGGCGACAGTTTTCAAGCCCCTTTGGTCCGGCAA
>MU223326.1:567882-578824 GCA_018584345.1 Thuja plicata
TATAAATTGTAATTCATTATTTGTTACATTAATATATAAATATTAAATATTTATTTATTTGAATTTTGTCTATTTAATATTTATTAAAAATGTTAAATCATAAATGACCTTGCTAAAAAAACATTCAAGTAAGTCAAAATCATAAAATGACTTAATGTTGTATTTTAAATTTGTTTTTTAATTAGGAGACGTGGGGGAGACTTCATTTTTTTGGAATCGGAGACTTCGTCATGAAGTCTCCGGAGACCCGAAAAGTCTCCAATACGCGTCTTGGTCTCCGAGACGCATCTGGAGGGGGGGAGACGGGTCTCCGGGTAACACTGTTTACAATGAATCAATGATTCAATGTATTTCCGATTTCGAAACACAATTAATGTAGAATTACTATATTTGGAAACACAAATGCAAACAGTGGAAATAAAAATCTGTGCTCAAACAAATGGAAGTTCGATTGAAAGTTGAAACCTACCTCTGTTCTCGAAAACTGTCTCTATGCTCGAAAACCGTCGTCTTTGTTTTCACGTTTTATCTGTCTTTGCAAACGACAAAAACCCTTTCATCTATATTTGCGAACGCCAAACGGCGAAAAGATGAAAACCCTTTCATCTGCCTGTCTTTGTGAATGACAAACGTTGAAAACCTTGTTGTCTGTTTGCAAACAACAAAAACCCGCGTTTACGGTTTTACCTTTTCCATTTCACCTTTGGCGTGCCTTTATAGTCAATGTTTAGGTTTATTTTGGTCATGTTGTGCCAGCGTGACAGTTTTTTCACTTTTGCCCCTTTTTTTGGACGACATTGACATGGCGTATTTAGGTCATGGGTACGTACCCCAGTGATTACTTGGTACGGGATATGCGTCCTAGTACCTAGTACACATCCTAGGGGTCTGAGCACACGTACCCATGCAACTATGATATATATATAAAATTCTGATTTCGCTATAATAAACTGATACTAATGTTACAGCATATATGCTGGATCATATATTGGCCCCTTATTCCTAATAGCATTCAGATATAATATTCCGTAAATCAGTATTGATTCATAGATAAATTACAGTATGCCAACTTGCTGTTACCCAATGCTTGCCAGCAATTAAATATAGTTTATCTCTCTTCTGATCTCTTTTTTATGATGAGTACCTAGTATATTTTGTAATATGTACTTCCTCCTTCATTGAATGAGTGGTGGAGTCTGCCTTCTTATATCTTGTTGTTGGAATGAGAAGTCATGTTGTAAAGGACATGTCTTATTATCAATTCCTTTCCTGTGTGTTAATCGCACCACTTCATGACAATCTCTAATCACTGCATGCATAATGAAATCGGTTTGTATCTAATATTCTTAGCATCCTGTCATAATGAAAATCGGTTAGTCACCCTTACCGATTAGTCTCCTTTACTAATCACTGTCATTACTTGCCCATGCTGCTGTTTAATTAAGAGTTGTAATTATAAATTGATCGTTGATATACTTCTTACGCCACGAACATGTGTCTACGTTGGCTAGTGATGAATGTGCTCCTTCCTAGAATTATTGATGAAGAAAAGCTTTGCTGACATTGACATTAAATCCCTTGAAACGATATTCATAAGCTGATCGCTACTTAGTTGCTACTTTTAATATTTTGATATTACTGTTTGTTATGGACCCCCTAGTCATATGGTAGCCTTCACCATATTGTTTCCATGTGATAATCAACTTAGAGACAATTATAACGGTTTTCATATGATACAATATTCAGTCACGATACTTGGTGACTTATGGACATCTTAATTGATATCGTGATTTGCACTCGAAATGTTGATTGCTTCATTAAAGCTCCCATGCCAGTTTATCGATGGTCCTTATATCCTTTGCATTGGGATTATAATCCATCGACTTATGAATAAGTGATAGTATCGATTACAGATATTTATCTACACCTCCTAGCTTGATACCATAAGGATGGCGGAGTGTAATGATCCTAAGTAGATTATAGAACTTTCCAAAATTAATTTCACCAGTGAATATATATATATATATATATATATATATATATATATATTTGTTAAATGTTTAGCCTTCAAGGTTTGCTTGTATTTCCTCCCGGAATGGTTTTGTGTGCCGTGGGATTTGATTTATTAATCACAAAGTTTGCACATACATATTCCAAATGCTTGGAGATGTAGTAAAGACTAAATATAAAATTAATGAATTCAGATCATAAATTTCCCACGCATAATAAGTCTTTTCATTCCCATGTATTTAACAATAACATTATATGCAAAGAGTGGCAACCACCACTTACAGATATCTCAAGTGTGACCCTGTTGGTTTCAGCGAAGCTGGAAGGATAAGCCCAAGCAACAGGAAGGATGACATTCAATGCTTGCCGTTGCTATGACAACTCCTAGTCGCGCCCGTCCATCTCCCAACCTGTGTTTCGAACCAGTCCCTCGTGATACATCCACACTGGGATCAGCTTCTTCTCACGCCCGAATTGTAGTCATCTCCAACTCACGTCACCCCACGCGGCTACTCCAGGACTGAGCTCGGATTGACAGAATGTTTTCATGCGATGCTAGCCCAAACGTCACTGTGAATAGAGTAAGCTAAGAACTCCAGAGACTAAACCAATGAATCCTTTTAGCGAGCGAACACAATGTGATTACACACCCACTTTGAACTTCCTCTTCACGCGGCTGGGAAGGATGAGATTCAACCTCTATGCTGTACGCGACCTGCAAGCCGTGTTTTCTCACTGAGAGTGCCATGCTAATAAGGGTGCCACAATCCAATGTCGACTTACTATGATACCCAGCTGCCTGCGTTATGTTTTCTAAAATGATACTTGCTTTCTTTATTGTTGATTCTGAACCCAAGATGTAAATGCTATAATACTGATTTCTGTACTTACACAATTACTCTCCAATGTGAAATCTAGATAATTCCACCACAAATGAGAAAGTCAGGGCTATGTTCAACTTCCCAATATTTCTTCAAGGGGCTACATCCTCAAGAAATAGACCAGTCACAAATGCAACCAGATTCGTTTATCTTTTGTTTATAAATTCCATGGTGCTTTTTTCCAAGAATACCTTTTTCTTTTATAACCTCGAAGTAAGGGAAAACACACAACTTAAGCAATGTGGGATAAAAGTGCTCACTTGAGTTACCCTTTTGAAATAAAGTAACTTAAAGTTATAAAGTGACTTTATAGTATCACTTTATAAAATAAACTTGACTTGAGAAAAAGAGTAGATAATAAATATTTGCCCATTGAAGCCTGTGATTGGCTAGCATCCTCTGAAAGATGCCATTAGCCTATTCGGATGGGAATAGACTAATTAGGCACCATAATGGCCTACTACGGAGAAGGGGACATTACAGTCCTCCCTTCACCGGATTGATTGCCCTCAAGCAATCTCAATGCCGGATGTTGCAGAGTAGACTAACCCTCCCAAGTAGCATCCTCGATCGGCAAGTCCTTCCATCGAATCAAGTATTCTCTGATGCCCCTGTTCCGCAGTTTCCTTTCTCTGATCTCAATCACCTCAGTTGGAACCATAACCAATTTACCTTCCTCGTCAAGCGGGGGTAAACCAACTGAAGGAACTATCTGCTGTCCAATTGCCTTCTTGAGGCAAGACACGTGAAAAAAATTATGAATCCGGTTGTCTGCCGGTAGCTCAAGCTTGTAAGCCACCTCACCAACCCTCCTAGAGATGCGATAGGGACCATAAAACCAGGGCTTGAGCTTTTCTGACCCACTCTTCTTTAGAGAACTCTACCTGTAAGGATGAAGACGGAGGTAAACCAAATCTTCTGACTTGAAACTCCGCTCTATCCGATGTTGATCAACATACATCTTTTGCTGATTCTGTGCCCTCTGAATGTTCTCTCTGAGAGACCTAAGGATATCCTGATGGTCCTGTAGCTAGTCTCTCGCAATCGGTGCCCTGCTGTCCTGAAGAGCCAAGTCTATAAAAGATAATGACTCGCTACCGTAGAGAGCTCAAAATGGTGACATGCCAATAGTCATGTGATAGGTGGAGTTGTAGCAAAACTCCCCCAAATACAGCCATCTAACCCAAGCCCTTTGTTGCCCTGCTACATAATTCCGGAGATAACCTTCTACCCATTTGTTCACAATCTCCGTCTGGCCATCTGTTTGCAGATGGTAACTGGAGTTGGGAGTCAATTCAGTGCCTGCCAATCTGAACAACTCCTGCCAAAAGGTGCTGAGAAACTTACTATCCCAGTCACTCACAATGGTCTTGGGAAGACCGTGCAGCCTAAAGACTGAAGAATAATTCAGCTACTTGCGCAGTTAACCAATCTGCTGCAATAGCAAAGAAATGAGCGAACTTAGTAAGTCTGTCCACCACCACAAATATGTTTTCCTTGCCCTGTACCCTCGGCAAACTAGTAATAAAGTCCATCGATATACCTTCCCACCTCTGAGCTGGAATGGGTAGGGGCTGTAATAAACCGGCCGGATGCTCGTGTTCGGACTTGTTCTGTTGACAAGTCTGACACTCTCTGACGTACTGGAGGACATCGTCCTCGAGGCCCTTCCATGAGAACCTCTCTCTTACCTGCCTGTAGGTTTTGAAAAACCACAGATGTCTTGCTTTGGGCGCATCATGAACACCCTCATTATCTTAGCCTTAAGCTTAGAATTTGGCACTAGGTAGATCTTGTCCTTATAGAAGATGATGTCATCAATTACCTCGTACCTATTATTTGGGGACTGACCGTCCAGAATCTGACAAGCTTGAGTATTTTTAGAATACTCAACTAGTAAATGGGATTTCCAATCAGCGGAAATCTCTGACTGGATACAACAAGCTGCAACTGTGGGTCTCCTAGAAAGTGCATCAGCCACAATATTATTTTTGCCTTTGACATACTCAATGTCAAAATCGTATGCCTGGATTTTACTGACCCATTTTTGCTGTCTTTCGTTCAACTCTTTCTGCTCCAAAAAGTAGCGCAGGCTGTTGTGATCCGCTTTAACTGTAAACTTGCCGCCTACCAAATACTGTTTGAATTTAGCCAAGGCGTGCATGATGGCAAGCATTTCTTTGTCATACGTAGAATACAACCTATCATATGCTATGGGATGCCTGTCCTGCATCAATATTGTACCAATCCCATTACCTGAAGCATCACACTAGAACAAACGGACGAGAAAAATCCAACAATGCTAGAACCGGGCACGTACTCATGACAGTCTTGAGTTTATCAAAGACTATCTCTGCCTCACCTGTCCACCCGAAAGCCCCTTTCCGAGTGAGATCGGTGAGGGGTGCTACTGTCTAAGAGAATCCCTTTACAAACCTCTTGTAATAAGAACATAACCCAAGGAACCCTCTCAAGTCTGACACATTCCGCGGTGGTGGCCAATCAAGGATTGCCTATATCTTCTCCTGATGAACCTTAACTCCATCGGCCCCTATCACATGTCCCAGGTAGAGGATCTCTGTCAACCCAAACTCACACTTGGATTCTTTTGCAAATAGAGACTGACTCTCCATGATGCTAAGAACCTCATCCAAGTGTCTCAGGTGCTCCTCCCATGTCTTTCTGAAGACCAAGATGTCATTAAAGAATACCAGGACACTCTTGCGTAACTGCGTTTTGAATATGTGATTCATGCAAGACTGAAAGGTAGCTGGAGCATTAGTGAGCCCAAATGGCATCACTAGAAACTCATAGTGCCCGTAGTGACATCTGAATGTTGTCTTATGAACATCCTCCTCACGAACATGTATCTGATGGTACCTTGATCGAAGATCTATCTTCGAGAAGTATACTGCCCCATGTAGCTCATCTAACAACTCATCAATCCGGGGGATGGGGTACCTGTTCTTAATGGTCCTCTTATTCAGTGCACGGTAATCAATACACATGCGAAGAGTACCATCCTTCTTCTTCACCAAAACCACTGAAGAAGCGAAGGGATTGCAACTAGGCCTAATGTGCCCCATGTCAAGGAGTTCTTTTATTGTCTTCTCTGTCTCCTCCTTATAGTGCCTAGGGTGACGATAAGGGGTAGTAATCATGGCCTTAGTGCCCTCCTCCATCTCAATGATGTGCTCAAACCCTCTGTCTGGAGGTATGCCTAGTGGAATGTCCTCGAAAAGCCGCTTGTGCTTATCAAGCACCTTCTGAACATCCATGTGAACTTGCCGCCTTGAATCTGGTGTGGGTTTAGAGGATATGAAGCATTGGGCTGCCCACTCCATGTCACTATGCCTCATGATGGCCTCCATCCTGTGGGTCGACACTAATCTGGGCCCGCCATCTGGCATGGCCTTAAGAATAATCTGCTGATCACCCTGCATAGACTCCAATTGTTTCAACTTGTGATCAATGATGTACCTCTCTAGAGTTTGTAACCATTGCATACCCAAAATAGCATCCAAACTGTCTAAATCAATGACATAAAAATCAGCCTCTAGAAGGTAATCTCCAAAGTGAATTGGGAGACTGGAGATCTTCCCCGTATAGCTCAACAAGTCTCCTCCTGCCACCTTGACCTCAAACTCGGGAATGCCATCTACCTGTAACCTCCTCCCGGAGACCATATCTGTGCTGATAAATTATGTGTAGCACTTGTATCTAAAAGGCAAACGATCCTCTGTCCTCTAACCACTCCCTTCAAACGAAAAGGGTGACATGTGGGAATCCCTGAAAGGGATGCTAAAGTAACTGGGGGCTGCTCATGGGGGGGCTTTCTTCTTTTTCTCTTCTATTGATTGCTCTACCTGAGCCTCCTCATCGCTGTCCTCCTCATCGCTGTCCTCATACTGCTCATACTCACCATCAGAAGCCACCTCAATATAATGTATTTTGCCTTTCCCAAGGCACCTGTGGTCTGGAGTCCAAGGCTCCTTGCAAGTAAAGCATAATTTCCTCAACTCATTTCTAGTCTCAAAATCCAACCTAGGAGGCATACTCTTATTCTGATTTTTATTCTTTTGGAATGAAGAGGATCCCTTAAAGGTTTTCTTAGGTGGCTGCAATATGGAGGAAGGTGAATCCAATTCATTTGCTAACTTAATAGCGTCACCCAAGGTGTCTGGCTTGAGAACTCTAACCAGTCCTCTGAATTTATTCTGCAGGCCCTCAATAAACATTACCTTTCTCTTCTCAGACATGTCCGAAACCATAATGGAGATCCTTTGAAACTCATCAATATAATGCTCTAATGATCCACTCTGTTTCAGCTGAGCTAACTCCCTGTAGTAGACCTCTATGTCCTTCCTATCAAAACGTGTGATCAATCTCGTGCTGAAGGTCTCATAGGAAGTAATCAACCCGTGATCTTGGGTGACAAGGCCGCGATGTCACCAACCATATGCGGCTCCCTCTAAATGCATAGTGGCAAATTTAATTGCTTCAGTCTTAGACATGGGTTTGAGGGTCAAGAAGGTATCTAGCTTGTGAATCCAAGCTCTAGTGGATGTCCTACCGCTGCCATCAAATGTAGGGAGAGTCAACTTATTCATAGCATGTTTTAAGTCCCTGTTCTTACCTTTGGGTCTTCTATCTTGCTGGGTCCTGCCGAACTCTCTCTTCTGAACCATGTACTGGGGAAAGGTCAAATCTGCTTTGACATTGTCTGGTAACATATTCCACTCATCATGCATGGTCATTACATTCTCTGGAAGAATGCCTGCTGCCTCCGGTGGTGCTACCTCTTCCCCTGCATTATTATCCGCAAAGTTAGGCATAAGGGGCCTATCAGACGTACGAGTGGGGGCCCTAGTTGCCTCAGGTGATCCCACTACACTGCCTCCACCACTGTGATGGCTACTGGGTCTCCTGTCTGTTACTGTCAACTACTGGATAACCCCTGAAGCTGGTGTAGTACATCAGCAATATGGTCCTGTCCGTCTCATATGGCCCTCAATGTTTCCCTGGCCTCTCTATCTGTCTCCTCAGCCATATTTGTACCCGGAGTAACTTGTTCAAAAACAAACTCCTCGTCTTCTATATGATTGTTCTCTATATCAACCTGTACGGAAGAATTTGTTTGTTCTTGCTCAGCTCGGTTATGTCTAAAACTGTGTGACTTGTGCCTGCTATGCACACTTGGCCAACATAGCTACTGCTGAACCAACTGAAAGTCTGAAAATAATCCCGCTAGGATGGCAAGATCAAGGCTCTGATACCACTGTAATGATCCTAAGTAGATTCTGGAACTTTCCAAAATTAATTTCACCAGTGAATATATATATATATATATATATATATATATATTTGTTAAATGTTTAGCCTTCAAGGTTTGCTTGTATTGCCTCCCGGAATGGTTTGGTATGCCGTGGGATTTGATTTATCAATCACAATGTTTGCACATACATATTCCAAATGCTAGGAGATGTAGTAAAGACTAAATATAAAATTAATGAATTCAGACCAGAAATTTCCCACGCATAATAAGTCTTTTCATTCTCATGTATTTAACAATAACATTATATGCAAAGAGTGGCAGCCACCACTTATAGATGATCTCAGGTGTGACCCCGTCGGTTTCAGCGAAGCTGGAAGGATAAGCCCGAGCAACAAGAAGGATGATATTCAATGCTTGCCGCTGCTATGACAACTCCTAGTTGCGCCCGTCCATCTCCCAGCCTATGTTTCGAACCAGTCCCGCGTGATACATCCACACTGGGATCAGCTTCTTCTCACGCCCAAACTGTAGTCATCTCCAACTCACGTCACCCCACGTGGTTACTCCAGCACTGAGCTCGGATTGACAGAATGTCTTCACGCGATGCACCATCACTTCACGCGCATGCTCCACTAGCCCAGATGTCACTGTGAATAGAGTAAGCTGAGAACTCTAGAGACTAAACCAATGAATCCTTTCAGCGAGCGAACACACGGAGGAGTTTCTATATTTCTGTATTCATCGTGGACCAAGTTAATGTGCTGTTGTTAGCTCTTCTAACGATGATCTCATAATTTAGTGGCGGCTCCAAACTCAAACATTACCACTCGTAATGTTTATTTATTGCTGCCTTTACAATCATTTTAGATCTCTGCACATTATGTCTTGATGTTTATCTAAGACAATGGGCACCATATATTTTATCAGTAGTTTCGAATTCACTGAGTAGCCACGATTAGGTTCCTTTTAAAACTATGTTTTTCTTAAAAAGATGGGGACACTTATTTTTTTATTTTAATTTTATGACTATTTATTATTAAACCTTATTTCCTTGGAAAATAAGGTGGTGTGAACCTTTTCATGCCTAGTAGTCTAATCAAAAGGTGCAGTAGCGATTGCTGTAATGCATAGTTTCTACGAAGCTCCATTATAGGAACATGGATAATGTACCAGTCATTGCCCCTACCATAGTTTATTGTGACTACATTGGGTAAAAGCACAAAGTCGTGTCACACTTTTGGCCAACTCAATATAATTATTTTTGACTAAAAATTAGTTCTTGCTAAGTTTGATACAACCACAATTTTTCCGATTGAAAGTGTTCACTAAATGCATATGTACCACCATTTTGAGGCTAAATTAGAAAAAAAGAAAAAATATTAAAACAAATTGATGGTTCAGCAACTCATGTAAATAACATTTAAAAAAAAATACCAAAATACCATTTTGTTTAAGTGTAGTTTTCAAAAACATATATATATATTTAATAGTTTATTTATTATTTATATTTTATTGTTTATTTTTACTAAAACTCATAAGGTTGATTATATTGTCTAGAGAAAATACTAAAATTTATTTAAAAAATGAAAAAAAGATGCACTAGATAAAAGATTCTATGTCAAGAAGGTTTATTTTTTTCTGCTTTGGATAAATAGTTAAGACAAAAGGTGACACCCCATGGAAATACTTGTGTTTTCAATACACACATTTTAATATTTATTTAAAAAAATTCTATTTATTGAAATTGGGAAAAAATAAATCCATGCACCAAATTTCAAGTTATAAATGTGCCCAAATAAATTGAAAGAGAAAAAAAATCAAATTTACTATTTAAAGAGCTACACCTTATTTAACTTTATTTTTCAACATTTCATTAGCGATTAGCTTATAGGGTCAATTTTTTTAAGGATAAGTGCTGTCATAGGGGAGAGCTCCCTTTATATTATCAATAAACAAACATATTACAGTTCATACATCACATGCATCAGGCCCTCAACGCATTCGTACAATGTATCAATCTGCGTTGGGGAAAACTTATCACCATACATCCCTATGAATCAGGCAAAAGCTGCCAGGTTGCCCCTTTGTATATCATTTCTTTACAGTTGGAGAGCTTGGTAAACAGTTTGCTTCCAGTTGAGAGCTTCCACATCAAATATACCCACAATCAATCCTTGTGAAGGCTGAAGAGGAATAATCCAGCATGGCCATTACAACAACTCGATTTAGTTCAGCAATCAGCCTATTCCGATATGAGGAAGCCCAAGTTAAGCTTCCCAAAACCTGGATTACATTGGCGCATAAACACTCATATACAGCTCCATCATGAACACGTCCAATGTTCCAAAATGCCTCACCAGTGATTTTTGCTGCTGAATCGAAAGTCATGGCCTCCCTGTTTGTTCCGAAGAGCCTAGTGATCTGCTCGGCCATGGTCTCTTCCCTGCTTTGACATTTTACGCCAGACCTGCAAGACATCCTGGAAAAATCTCTCTGAAACATCCTCATGTTGTTGCTCCGACCCTTCACAATAATGATTATAATGTCAATTTTATAGTAAATTATATTCAAATAGCTTTTTACTTTATCCAAGAAAATATAAACATAAAATACATATCTTACTAGTTTATGTCATTACAAAATTCAAAACATGTCAATGGGCCCTTGGTCTACTGGTGAAGTTGAATGGCTCACAACGAGCCCACCAGGGATCAAGTCTTGCCGAGTGCAAGGCTCCGACACCATAAGGGATGAGGCTGGGATCGTGCCCCAGGCG
>MU223326.1:581385-601116 GCA_018584345.1 Thuja plicata
CTATCTGCAACTTTAAGAACAATACTCCTTAAGAATACTGCATGCTGTAGACTTTAATGACAAGCACTGATGCTACACACTTCATACAATCATCCAGGAAAATCTCAGAGCAAACTACAGAATAATCGCGTCTCTTCTTTTTAGCAAAACATAAACACGATTACAAGAAAATCTCCTAGCACTCCAACGTGATTATTCTGTAGTTTGAGAACACAAACAACACCAGAGATACCCTGGGAAAACCCTCCTACTCGAGGGAAAAACCCAGCCACACCAAACAATACTCCTTTATTAAACAATAATAATGAGCCTCAGTACAAAGCTCACAATTATTGAGCATTCACCACAAGCAGATTACACCGTGCTCTCTTTACAATATTAGTCTATCTGCAACTTTAAGAACAATACTCCTTAAGAATACTGCATGCTGTAGACTTTAATGACAAGCACTGATGCTACACACTTCATACAATCATCCAGGAAAATCTCAGAGCAAACTACAGAATAATCATGTCTCTTCTTTTCAGCAAAACATAAACACGATTACAAGAAAATCTCCTAGCACTCCAACGTGAATACCGTAAGGGCTATATAACTGAAGTCGATTCCTCTTCCATCATGAACCGATGTCAGCAATCACAAAAGCCGTTACATATTCTACTGAAATTACAATGTCCTTAATCATCGTCATCAATGATGGGATCCAAGCACAACAATAATCAATACACAATGAAGGTGAACCGTCGAGTGAAATATAACTGCCACCGATAGTAGAAAAGAATCAACCATTCCAATTTTGCAATCACATGGCACAAGAAAGACCTCCGGTAATAATGAAGAAACCATTTCATAAGCATATAGAGAAGACAACTATCATAGATGAATGCCAACAGCCATGTACACATATGGCTCCCAAAAACATGACTCTTCGATCATTCTGAAAGTCTCCATCTAATAACTGAACTGATTGAATTACATCTTCCAGCCAGCGAACATATGAACCAACCATCGCAGGTAGAGATGATTTCTCCTGCAGCTATAAAACATTAACAGAAAGGAAGCCCATTGCTGCAAAGACAACAAGCAATGCTCCAATCAACAACCTCCTGTGACTAATTTTGGAAGGCCCTTTCAAATGGGCCTCTTTTCTGGGAAATGAAGGGCATATATTATTCTTGGGAAGATGATGGCAAAATAAAGTTATGTGAGCTAACTACAGTACTATAAATAGGGGGTATGCATGATCCTTTCTTGGATAGAGGATGTGATCTTTCCTTTGCTTATTTTCTCACAATGTCAACATTCTCTTGTTCCCTTATATATGCCATAGTTTTTCATTTGCTAACCTTTTCTTATTTGGTCTTGAACAAACTCTTATTCCTAAGCTAGTCATAGTGGATAGGCGAGCCATCATTTAATTATATCAGTTGTTATACTCATTCCACAATGGCTACAAGGCAAATAGAAACCCCCACCTCTAGCAAGCTATTTAATCATGCATGTGTATTGCTAAAGAGGTGATGCTATGTCAATTTTGAATGGCCTCTCTAGCATTGGGCCAGCTAAATTAGAATTATTGACCATTCTATCTGAATAATGAAAGAAAAAAGTATTACAATTGAAAGCGTGTTAAGAAAAAAAACAAAAACCAAAGAAAATAGGACAGTAAAACCTCTAAAATATATTTTAAAGACTTAAAAAAATATTTAAACCATTTTTAAAAAGAACAAGAAAAATTTGGTGTCATGCCCCCAACTTTTCTGCATCTTGAGATCATCAATGATAACAGTGTTTTTAACACTATTATATTGATAATAATAATTTTTATCTAATAATAATATTAATAATTCATGTCAATGTATTTGAGCTTTATCAAACTAAGATATGATTCTAAGAACAATTTTATTGATGACATCATATAACTTAAAAATTAGTTTGCTTATTTTATTATGCCTATTATCAAGTATGCCTTGCCTATTATGAGAGACTCACACAATTCATGTCAATATATATGAACTTAAAAAAAATATGATACGATTCTAATAAACAATGTTATTGGTGACATCTTATAACTTGCTCTATATATGCACAGTTTAACATGCTACACATAATTAAATATATATTGTCATACTTGTGCATACCTAGTAATAACAGTATGAGTTTCACAATTTTTAATTCATCAATCTCTATACTGGTTTAGATTTTGTGTAGAAACCCCAGCTGATATCATCTGGACATGGAAATGACATTTGAATATAAGACTAAATGTAGCCAATAACTAGATGCACAGAGTGGTAGCTGCTAATGCGTAAAACAGGTCAGAGCTAAAATCAAGGAAAATATAAATTCTGAAGTTATGAATTTGTGGTCAGCTTGCCTCATATTTTAATGCTTTTTAATGCTAGGCATATTTAAGTTATTCCACTTTGTACTTAGTTGCTGACAGAGGGAAATTCTTCTGGTTCTGAAGTCTATTGGGTATGATATTTAGGAGTTTTAAATATTTTATGTGGTACAATACAGAAACCAATTTCAGATAAATATTTATTTATGTGCTTTGAGTATTATTCCTAAACCATTGCAACTGATTTTGAATGACATTTGAGTTGGAAAATGGTAGATGATGTGACAGTTTTCACCTTTCAGTCAATCTCAGTTTAATTGTTTCCAACTTGAAAGAAATGAGCTCCAATATATGCTAGTTCCATATTAAAAATGAGATTATCTGCACACTTGCTTATCCAATATTGCATTAAAATGTTCAGATTTTGTTGAATGTTTAATGCGTACAAGATCAAATACATTGAATAAAACATATATCTAGTTAAGGTGTAACTATATAATGCTAATATGATTTGAAGTTACGTAGTAAATATCTTTGATTTATTGAAACTACTCTTCTTATATGAGATGCACCACTCAAAGCGTGTCTTTTCTTCCTTATACATACTTTGAGTTGTTGATCTTAGATGAACTGGCTCCTTTTATCATCTATGTTTTATAACGAGTTCTCTCTTAAGTAGCAAGTTGAAATTCATCTTAAATAGCAAGTTCACTCTTTTGGCGAAATGACGCTGTAATCTGTAAGTTTATGCAAACTGTACTTATTATCTTAAGCAATCAGGAAATTTTAATGTCTTGACGTGGTCTAAACATAAGTGACAAATTTTTTTTTTCCAAATCATGGGATTTTTTACTTTGAGTCATAGTTTGAGTTTTAAATTTTTTACAGTACTTTGTCCAGGAATATTACTTGACCAATATTTTTTGCAGTTTCTAATTTTGTATTACAAACAGAGAACTTGGTACAGGATCTACTTGGCGGTTTTCAATTTGAGGTTCAAGTTCCATATTTGCTTTACCAGAGTTCAGTCAAAGAAGTGACTGGGATTTGGTTTTATAATCACCACGAATGTGAAGAGATAGCGAATCTTTTTAACAGGTATACAGTAGTCTTGAATGTTGTCTCATCCTATGTTTTACAATAAGAAAAATCTGAGCAATAACTCCACAGATTATAACAACTGGATAATTGTCTTTGATATCTTTTGTTATTGTCAAAAAGTTCAAAGAAAATAGGTGGACATTTTATTTGTACTTGCAATAACTTTAGACTTTTAGTTATTTTCCATCAAAGTCTCAATTCAGTTGCGTCTTTGTACGTGCACTGAATTTGTGTCCCTTTTCAGAGAAACACACAACAACAAAAGTATATATATAATCCCAATGTCTATTTCATTTACAATAGTATTTGCAGTGTGGTATGTCTATATTTCATTTCCATCCTCATTATCATATAATCACATTCATTATATTTTTAAAATTTAATTTGAACATTTCCATGGTTCACTATATCTATGGTCCACAAAAAATTGGCATTTATTGTACCTAATCCCATACTTATTTTTGTTCCTAGTGATATGGTTAGAAAAATACACGACATTTGATTGAATCCTTTACTTCCTATGCTTTTGATGAAGGACCAATCAAGTATATGGTTATGTTCACATTTATATTCTCTGATCAGTGAAACTAAAAATCATCACACACCTAGGATTAGGTGGTATTGCAATTTTATTTACCGCTGGCTCGGTGAAACTGTCTAATAATCATTTATACTTTATCTTTTCATGTTCTATACTCGTCAGTGTCACCATAAATTTTTTAGGAATGCTGAACACACCTCAAGACTGAGAGGGGGGTGAATCAGTCATGTCCAAAACTTAAACCTTTTCTGTCACAAACACTTATCAATTATCTTTATCCAACTATTCATCAATGAAATATATTGCAATGAATACACAAACACATGAACACTAGGTTTTAACGTGGAAAATCCAATGTAGGAAAAACCACTACGAGAATCACACTCTTGACTCACTATATGAATAACAAATTACAATGATTTAGGCCACAAGCCAAGGAGCTCACTACTCCTGAAAAGGACTTGCAGGCTAATGCGCAAAACATAAGGGCAAGATAGAAAGGACTTAAAAAACTGAAACACGCGATCCCATGACAAGATACAGCAAGCTGCGAAAATAACTCATTGTCTTCTAGAAGGCACATGCAAAAGATGCAGGATCTCCTGATTGACCACTGCAACAAACTCTATCAATCTCAGATTCTCACACATCTGCTAATGCATCATATTGACTTCAAATTCAATCCACAGTCAATCCATATCCAATCCACACATTTGCATGCCAATATATACTAACTTGATCATCCAAAAACACAACTAGGTCGGCCACGATAGAGATCAACATTATTTACACAAGATCGGCCACGACAGAGATCAACATTATTTGCACAAAGTCGGCCATCATGAAGGCTTACACTTAATGCAGTCCACCCTAGGAGATAAAGAGGACCCAAATACATTATACCATGCCTTCCATGAAAGATTTGAATAAAGCACACACAACACAACATTCTCCGAAGTCGGCACCAAATGTAATGTGTAGCAAGACATTAGAACACGTTAAACCAATCGGCTCAAAAATATTGTAATGCCTACCATTTGCGCATCCTATCATGAGTTTAGTCGTTTGATCCAAGCTAGACACTCAGATAGTATTGTTCATATGATGACATTGTTGATGTGGGTAGTTGATTGTTTAGATGATTTAGTAGTGATCCTATATGCATGATGTGTATGCTACTAGATGCCATGATGTTATATGGCGATGATTGGATGCATTCATATCTTTATGATGATGTTTTGATCTCGATACTAAAAATTCTCTTATTTTTTAATGATTTGGTATACTATCGTTGACACTATGTTGATGGATTCATTGGTTTAAACTTTACGTGCATTAATATTCATGGGACTAATGATATTGTTATAGTTAGATACTTGATGATGCTGCGATTTAAATGATGTGATGGACATGTTCATGTAATATGATCAGTGTATGAGCTTCCTTATGATTTATGATAGTGGTTGTTTACCTATTACTAGTTACGAATGTTTCAGTTCCTATTGTGTTTATGTTATTTCTCTTTTGGACTGTTTGACGTGTTTGTAGGAAAAGGGACGAAGTCGTAGTTACTCACTTGTGAGGTCCACACGATGTCTCAATCCCCGTCATTATTTTCTTTTGTTGGATATTATATATGTATATGTGCTTTAACTATCGGACTAACGTGGACAAGTACCGGGCATTGACTTCACCCGAATTGGCAAGTCTAAGCGTGCCCAAAACTATATACATATCCCTGAGGGTGGTTAATAAGGAGGTAGTCATGTGGCCAATTTGTACTCAGCCAGAATTGTCGTTCCGGGTTTTGGACGATAGTTTTCCCCGATATGCTTATACACCCACTAGTTGCATTGAGGCAACGTTTGGCTATGTTTGGTATGCATGATGTGGATGTATGCTTTGGTGTGTCTTCGTGTCGTATAATAACCGTTTTCCTTGTTCGTATACCCATGTTGCTCAATGTGACTAGTTTATGAGCTGGGCGTAATTGTTGTCGCCGACTAGTTTTTGAGTGGATTTTATTATATTATGGCTTTAATATCTTATTTGTAGGGCCTTTGTATTTATTATATGTTTGATGAAATAATATGGTTATTAAGGTTTTATATTTTTATTCCAAGTTTAAGTCATTTTTGGTTTTTGATAAAAAGTGACCTTTTAACTCATTTTCACAACTTGCTTATATAAGAAATTGAGTTTTTCCTTCAAAAAAAGACACAAGGAATTCGAATTTGGTTAGAAGAGCAAGATTTTGGGGAAGGATTTTTGTGAGTGTTGCTTCATTGGATTCCTTGGGTCGAATTTTACTTGGCCTTCGAATTTCATCTTCGTTTGTGGAGTGTGCATCATTTCTAGACATTTGAAGGGTTTTCTTGACCATTGAAGTTATGCTCACTTGTTCTCTTGAATTTTTGATTAAAATTCGTTTTGTATTACCTGAAAATTGTTCTTAAAGTTTAATTTGTGGATTCTATGGAGGCATTTTAGAGATTTGTGGAAAAAATTGGAGTTTTGTTGCTTTCTTGCTTGTATTGCTTGAAAATGAGGGTTATTCTTTGAATTTATGGGTGGAGCTTTCATACTAGCAAATTTGGATGATTTAAATGTGTTTTTGGCATGTGCATGATGCAAGAACAAATGGGTTTTCTTACTTTCTTGCTATTTGAAAGTTCAATTCTTGATGAAATTTAGCCCTTGCATGCCCAAATATGAGTTTTGAGTCTAGTTGGGCCTTTGTGTGATGTCTTCATTGTTTTTTGTGTTATAGTGATGTTATGAGGGCATTGGCAAGCCTGTGAATGTTTATTGTAAGAAATTCTCCACTTGATGAGGTCCTATTTGTGCATGTGAATTGATACCCTATGAGTTCTTGTGAAATTCATTGGACTCACCCCTGCATGGTTGAGAAGAAGATATTAGTGCCGAGAAGCATCCCAACAACTCACCATGCGTGTGTGGATGAGAGTAACCTCATCAAATTGCCATGGGTGTGTTTGTAGAGTGGATGTGGAGCCAATTGTGGGATTGGCCCCCATTGGGGGGATCGGGGCACAAAGGGGCCACCAGGGTAATCCATTGCGGAGTTCTCAAACAAGTGATAACATAAACAAAATTAATGGGGTAAAACACTTAATCATGATAAGTAAGGATAGGTGGGGTTGGGTGTACCGACCACTGTGGACCTACTAGGTGTATCGACCACTGAGATTCCTCCTATGTGCCTTGTGGGCTCCCATTAGCCAAGGACGTAGTGGAGAAGTGCCAGGGTGTACCAGCATGTCAAGCACCTCGTCACCACGAGTGGACTGCTTGATATCGCATGGGCCAGGTGCTCATGCGATGACACTCCCATTCTTGGACTGTGCACCCACTGTGATTGTTCAACAAGCCAGTGGATGTGTTGATGAGCCCTTGTGATTGTTATTGTCCCGATCTTGCCTATGGTATGCTCGGAGGTGTGTGTATGAGACATCTTGCATCCAGTGTGATTATGCTTCATGTAGATTGTGGGGGTGTTATGGTTCCATGTATGTGCATACCTCGTGTGTGTGTGTATGGGTCACATGGTTATCTCCGTGAGCACGGTGGGAGAGGGCTTGAAGGCTCCTCGCGGTCGAGTGGCATGACCATCCGTCGTTGGGGACCGTTGTAAAAGTGTCGAGCAGTCTTGTTGATGTGAGTTGTATTCCACTACAACATGTAGAATCAAATACCCCAATGTTTCAAAGTGAATCACTTAGATACTCAATCCTCTCTTGTATAAGGTCACTTCTCATGCTAAGCTTGCAAAGTAAGATCATGAAATGACTTTGTTCCTTTCAATTGTGGGTACTCGCTCAATAAAATGATGTGATTTGCTAGATCACAAAGGGGACTTACACTGTTCACTAGAACTTGTCAACTTAGTTCAAATGATTTGGCTTTACAATGCACAATGAAAATATATTGATTTTCCAACTATTGAACTCTCAACTTGAACTTAAACTTCTAACTTCTACTTCTACTTCTCCCTATGAATGCAAGGAAGTGTGAATGAACTTGGACTCTACTAGATGTAGTCTTGTCAACAACTCCACTCACCTAGTGCAAGCTTCTAAGGTATACTCAAATGATTTTCAAATCAATATCTCCTCCTTAATCCCATCAAATAGATGCAAACTAAAGATTGAATATCAATTGAAGTTAAGTACATATGAATGCCAGTTGACCACGCACAACACACTTGGAATCAATAAGCGACTAGTGGTTTGGTTTAAGATTGAATCAAGCAAGTAAACATCCACAATTACTCTCATCCAACAAGTTCACTTAAAGTAAATTCTAACTTAAAGTAAATTCTAATTTAAACAACTTGAAATCAAATCTATTCTAAGTGAGGGATGTAGATCACCATGTAATAATTCAAACTTGATCACAACAATTCATCATGCAGGACAAAACAATGAAAACTAGAGCAAATTTGGCATTATATTGGCAACAATTCTCCAACAAGCTCCCTTACAAATGAAAGGGGTAGGGGTTTATATAGGAGCCCCAATTATAATGAATGACCAAGATTGATTTGAAATTAATGACCCAGATTAATCCATGATTAGGGCAACCAAAAATAATCAATAGAAATGAAGCACCACAAAATGAGCCAATGAGAAAATTCAGTGGCTTGAGGACCAATAGGAAGCAAGGAAGTCACCTAGTCATTATACAACTCATCATTATGAACATACATGCTTCTTTTCTCTTGCAATCTTTATCCTAATTCCACTTCCTTATCCTTAGGAATTCTTCATCGTTCTTGGAATTCTTTCCCTTGGATGTCCTAAATTTGTAATATTTGAATCCCTTCATATTTCCACCTTCATTGTTTGGAATTCTTTGTTGTCCTCTTGGGACTTGATCCTTAGGGCAATCCCTTGAACACATTAACATCTTCCATGTCGTATTAAATCTTCCTCAATCCTTTTCCTCTATCTCGAATTTCTCTGAAGGGTGGTCTTTGAGCTCTCCTATGAGCTTCCCTCTCTCTTTCTTTGCGTTCCAATCTTTCTCTAAGCCGCCTTTCAATTCTTTGCCTCTCTTTTGAATTCAATGCCTTCCTCTATCGCTTTGGGGAAAATGCTTGAGTCTTGCCCTTCATTGTAGGCAACAAAGACAACTAATGCAAAGTTTATAGTTTTATCAGCTTGGGACATACAAGGCAAGGAAGAATTTTGATCCATTTCAAGGAATCCATACCTATAGGGACAGAAAGTACAAACATAGGATCAACATTGAGGATTATTGGTCAAATCTAGTGGATGAGCATGTTGTAAGGAGAAAGATGTGGTCTTGGATGTCCATTGATTTCATGAGAAGATGTGGTGTCTTTCCTATTCCTAACCAAGTTAAGGATGATGGAAATCTGGTCCATCCTAACTATGAGTATGCAAAGGACAAATCAATTGAGCCACCCAATTGGTCACAAAAGGAAGAACTCACAGATTTGGGGGTTTTGATGAAAGTAGTAATGGACAGATTGAGAGCGTGTATTGATAAACAAATTAACAGGCTAACGAAGCAAGGTATCGCCTTCACCCATGCAAGGATGCAGAATGAAGACTCTTCTTCAAGAGGAGATGAAAGAACTATCAACACTTCAGGATTGCGCATTGATTGCCTTGTAAGTGGTTGAGTGCATTCTGTCTTCTCTCATCCAACAATTCTAGTTCATTGAGTCTTGCTGCTCTGTAGTCTTCATCTGAAGTGATGTTTTTCAATGAGATTCTTAGGGATGGGATTTGATGATGGAAATCTGGTCCATCCTAACTACGAGAATGCAAAGGACAAATCAATTGAGCCACCCAATTGGTCACAAAAGGAAGAACTCACAGATTTGGGGGTTTTGATGAAAGTAGTAATGGACAGATCGAGAGCGTGTATTGATAAACAAATTAACAGGCTAACGAAGCAAGGTATCGCTTTCATCCATGCAAGGATGCAGAATGAAGACTCTTCTTCAAGAGGAGATGAAAGAACTATCAACACTTTAGGATTGCGCATTGATAATGCAGGGCAAACTTCAAAGGAAAAGGGTAATGTGTCAGAGGCATTACAAACAACAAGTGACAAAACTATTAGTAAAGAATCAGGAAGCAGAAGGCATAAGTTTGCCAGACCTACTCCTATTCCTGTTCTTCATCAACTAAGGAAATAGAGACACAAAGTATGGATGATGATTCAACGCAGGGTGGAGATACAAAGATTTTACCTCAGGATAGTCAAGAGACAACTTCATCCACGCAATCAGTACAACAAGGTACACAAATATTGCCAACTTCTCCTACTGTTCAATTAATGGTTGATTTGGGAAATGAATTAAGACAATTTGATCCTAACACTCATGAGATAGATGATGGACTTAATGATAATGAGCAGATGGAAGATGTTATGGATTTATCCACGGTTCTTGAATGGTTAAGAGATAGCATGAAGAAAAGGAGAAGGGTAGAGGAGGTTCTTCCTATGGATGACATTGATGCATTTTTGATTAGGATTGGTAGAGTGCAAGAACCTAAACCAACGAAGAAAATTCACAAGATAACCAGAGACGAGTCAGGATCTCGCACTTTGCACATGGCTGTCCTAGTTGGTGATAAGACTAGAGATGAGATTACTCCTAATGATTACCACATCTCCTCATTTGACATTGGGCCAACAACTAAGGAGCAAGAATTTCAGGAATGGAGACACTACAGATGCTATTGAAGAAAAGATGGATAAAATTGATAAAAGAAAGAGATGAGCTAGAATTGGAGAATTTGATGATGAAGGAATTCGTAAATAAACATATGCATTCATCAGGACATGAAAACACAACACTGATTCCATATGTCCCTACTTCTTAGTATTCACATTGAAAGGATGGACAGGTGATATCAGAGAGCAAGCGGAGGCCTTTCTTGCAAGGATAGTTCAGGCACATGAGAGGACCACAATATTGATAAATAAGACACAAGTATTACATGAGTTATGGAAGGAATTTCAGCCCATTGAATACAAGATGATTCCACGTCTCAAGGCATTGAGGAGTATCCTTGCATCGATCTTGACTCAAGGAGTTATTGATAAAGGAAGTGCATATGACTTTGATCATTGGTATCTTCCACTGGTCATGAGGAGGACTATGTATGAGAATGCAAGGACATAATGTGAGAATATTGAGGGTCTTATCTTGGAGATACGTTCGAGGGTCCTTGTTGCAATCAAGGAATTACTTGGTCTTGACATTGATGTTTCTAGTGAATTAGATGTGGATGAGCTAAAAGAGAAGATGGAATCAGTGTATTTCAGAGACAGACTCTCTTGAGAAGAGTCATTTGAATGGGTTTCTATCACTTGTGATTTCCATAAATGATCTGCAGAGGCACACTTCGGATTGGGATGACACATTGGATGCATGCATGGAGAAGTTAGAAATCATAGAGTTACAACATAGCAGCCTTCCTAGTATTGACATGGAGGAACTTAGTGCAATTTTTCTTAAGTTCATTGATTCTGCTAATAGGGAGGAGAAGAGAGTGCACATTTTGGATGATGAGTTGTATGATGACTAGGCGGCTTCCTTGCTTCCTATGGGTCCTCAGGCCTTTGAATTTTCACATTGGCTTATTTTGTGGTGCTTCATTCCTATTGGCTATTTTTGGTTGCCCTAATTAGGGTTTGTAATGGATTAATATGGGCCATTGGTTTCAAATCAATCTTGGCCATTCATTGTAATTGTGGCTCCTATATAACCCACCCCCCCCACCCCCCCCCCCCCCCCCCCCCCTCTCATTTGTAAGGGAGGTTGTTGGAGAATTGTTGCTAATATAATGCCAAATTTGCTCTAGTTTTCATTGTTGTGTCTTGCAATGGTGAATTGTTGTGATCAAGTTTGAATTATTGCATGGTGATCTACATCCTCACTTAGAATAGATTTGATTTCAAGTTGTTAAGATAGAATAGAATTTTCTTTAAGTAACTTACTGGGATAAAATTAATTGTGAATGCATACTTGTTTGACTCGATCCTAGACCAAATCACTAGTTGCTTATTGATTGTAAGTATTGATTTGCGTGATTGTATGTCATTTAGATGTACTTAACTTCAATCCATATTAGATCTTTGATTTGCATCCATAGATGAGGTTAAGGAAATGATATTGATTTGAAAATCTTTTGAGTATACCTTAGAAGCTTGCACTAGGTGAGTAATGTCGCTGACAAGACTGCATCTGGTAGAGTCCAAGTTCATTCATTCTTCCTTGCATCCATAGGTAGAATTAGAAATAGAAGTTAGAAGTTTAAGTTCAAGTTGAGAGTTCAAGAGTTGGAAAAATCAATATATTCATTGTGCATTGTAAAGCCAAATCATTCGAATTAAGTTGACAAGTCCTAGTGAACAGTGTAAGTCCCCTTAGTGATCCAGCAAATCACATCATTTCAATTGAGCGGGTATCCACAATTGAAGGAACCTTGAAGTGACCTTGTGATCTTACTTTGCAAGCTTAGCATAAGAAGTGACCTTATTCAAGAGAGAATTGAGTATTTAGTCTTTTGCTTCGAAACATTGAGTGTTTGATTTTGCATGTTGTAGTGAAATAAAACTCACATCAACAGGTCCCAAATAGCATTTGAAACCCCTTTTGAACTTGTGACTCATAATGATGTATCCTCTCTTGATTTCATGCATTGTATCATTGTATTGTAATCTGGTAAATGTTATAATTGTTCATTGCTTACTGATGGTAAATTAACTATGTATAGCATAGATCTTGCCAAGTGGTATTCTATGACGTGATTGGATTCATAAAATTAATACTCAAGATCTTGGTGTTCTCAGTTGACGCCACTATAAACTTTATGTATCATATCTAATTTGGTTTCATATGACAGCATAAATACAGGCTTAGAATTATTGTAATCATGGTGTATCAACCCCTCACGACATATGCTTGACCTCCTTGTATACCCCTAGTGCCTCCCGTGTTGAGAAATGACCCTCTATTGATCAAATTGAAGACTTAGCAATATGTTTCCCTAAGTACCTAACCCTGGCCTTGATTCTGTGCATATGTAACTATCCCCTGCACCATCCAAATCAGTGGTGCAGACATATGATGCCCCTGCGCACTCAACTAAATCTTGTTGTGCATATGGGGTTTTGTTTTGCGCATACATCCCTATAAAGTTGCGCATCTATGACAATTTGTAGTTCCACTTATGTTGTTCAAGTTTGGGTTTGTGTTTCGGATACCCATTATCCTCCTAATCATTTTGGCATATTTACATTCATGGTTTGACCTCGTTTACCTTGGTTGTCGATCGAATTCCCCCAAAAATAGGCATTGCCTTGAAGTGACCCCTGTGTAATCTTGCTTGCTGGAGTTGATGTCTGTGGCTTGGGAATGCACAAGTTGAGAGGCCTGTGAATGTCAATTCGAGCCCTCTCATGGCTTTTAGTAATGTGGTCGTTACATATGGCCATGGGACCCTTGGGAACGTAATGACTTCTTACCTCGAAGGCTTTTGTGATGGACTTGTTGATAATGTAACTGATTATGTAATGGATGTTAATGGATTTTGATGTCTTGGTATGTTTTGTTAGTGCACACGTCTTTTTTATTGCTAACGGTGCATTGTTATACAAAAAAAAAGTTATTGTGCCCATAATGCACCTTGTTCCCCGAGGGTTCTTTGGCAGGGCGTGACAAATGTTCTTCAACATTCATACCTCAATGCGGATCTCAACATGCCACAACAAAACCCATAACAACTGCTTAACTCTTCCTCCAAAGCATATCCGAACCAAAAGGTCGTTAATCAAATCAATACAATACATTGTCGGCTAGAGACCAACACAAACAACAATGTTGAACACAGAGCAAGATAACTTCACTTGCGAAGCAAACCAACATAAGATATCTGAATTGGAACATTGCACAAACCATCTGAACATATCTTCATCAATGAAACTGAGGATGTCACTCCACTTGATTTGAAAATAGTGGCAAGCAAGGCCATGGATGACATACCTCACATATTACAATCATTAGGGGATACCAAATCGCTTATGTTTAAAACATGAATGCAGAGCAATGCAGAGCATTCTCCGGACCAGTCCCAACCATTCCTGACAGCCAGTCTTACGTCAACCATAGATCCTAGACTCGCTAGGACTCGCTAGGACATGGTGAGTTCTGAGCCAGGTGGCCCTAGCCGAGTCCTAGGGGCCTAGTTCTTGCTAGAAACTCGCTCTAGGCGAGACTCACTAGAAATCAAGTTTTGCTGAGTCCTACTGAGTCTTGCCATTTTTTTGTGGAGACCCAAGTCGAGCCAACCTTGTCGAGTCCATGCCGATTCTGAGTCTCGTTTCTATGCCAGCAAACAAACAACAAAATACAACTTCAACCACTGAATAGCTGGGAACCTAAAAACATGATAGTGCAACATTCATAGACCATACTCATTAACTTCATAACTGCAAGCCATCAACATCTTGTGCGGAGGAATGTGGAGCATTCTCCCATTAGGACTTCAAACACTCTTTCTTGTATATTTTAGCTTCCCATACTTCCAACTTTCGGAAACACCACATATTCGGAAACGCCACATATTGATTCACTATAATTACCAGACATCAAAAGAACATTTGATCACTCTTTTTCGGACCTCTACCATCTTCCACACAATAAGAAACACTTCTCTCCATCAAGTGGACATCAATGCACACAACAATTTGACATCAATGACAACACTGAACACATATTGTTAACAAGGAAGTCTTGGGATACATTTAGATTTTGTGCTATTTTATCAAGCTGCTTGTTTCGAGTCTCATTAGTTATTTATTGGTTATGGGAAAATTTTAGTTCATTCATTTCCTCAAATATATATCCTGTGAACATGTGATTCTTAAAGTATTTTACCATGTATCATGTAGTATCTGTTACTATGTCCAGATGCAACTTGTTTTGCATAAGGAAGCTCTACTTGCCATCTGAAGATTTTTGGAAAATAAATTACTGATGTGTTTAAAATAATGGTGTTGATCATCATTCTGACATGACATGTGTGTCTTGATTCTCATTCATCGGCATCTGTTTGTAAAAAACCATAATCTGAAGTATGACTACCTATGCTACTGTTGAGTTTCTATTCTGGATTTGGTGCAGGATACTGAGTGCCTTCTCCAAAGTTTCTCCAATACCAAAATTATTTACACCTAACAGGTGAAATAACTATTTTTCTATATTTCTGATAGACGTCGTGCATTTATTTCTTCCATTTTTTTTTCTTGTGGATTCCGTTGTGATGGCTCAGCGAGTGTTGTAATAAACCTGATACAGTTTTTATGTAAGTAGCTTCATTGTCAAGCTATATTTTGAACTGCATTTTTTTTTCCATTTCTGCAGCTCTGAGTTTCAAGAGCTGGAAAGAGTTCCAACTATGGCAATCATGGAGGGTCCTCTAGAGTCTACTGAATCAATTCCAGTTGTTGATGCAGAGGTTTCTGAAGAGCCCTTTGAACATTTTTTCGAGGTATGTCTCTATGGGTGCTATAATCTAGTGAAAATTGCAGAAACAGAAAGTGCTAATAAATACAAAGATTACAAATAACTGATTGATAACAGTGGTCTAGGGCCTCTAGACAGTGTTGTTTTAAGGACAACTTAGGCAGGACACTGCTTTCTGAAACTTTGCATGAGTTAATTCATCCAAATTTTCTGTTCCTTTTTTTCTCCTTGCCTTTTTAAAGTATCAAGCTTCGAAAAGAATGTTGTTCTGGACAGTCAATAGATGGTCCAGTAGAAAACATTGTAGCCATTTGTTTATTTGGCTATGTGAACTTCAACAAGCTTTGTTACCATTACAGTTGTTGGAACTAAGATTTTGTCTAGTTGTAGTTCTGATCATATTTGGAAAACGTGGTCTTGGTAAAAACTCGGGAAGCCCAAAAATGCAACCTGGCAAAAACTCAAGAATTTAAAAAATTAGTTAAATTTCATTAGAGAAACATTTTTTTTTGCAAAATTCAATCACAAGATGTATCCAATGAGTCCATAAATGAGTACAAAAGTGTTTTCTAGTGAATGTGATTGATTTGAATGCAAATTGAGTACACAATCACATCCTCATGTGGAATCCTAATATAACAGTTAGCTGGCAACTATTATGAATTTAAGATCATTGCCTTTGAACATCATCATGATTCAGCATAATTCATAAATTGCATATTACAACATTTTACATCTTCCTCTTCCCTGGTCTAGTTAAAACTTTGGGAGAGGTTCTAAATTTCTAATAATAACATTTGAATCTTGGATACATTCTAAATTTTTAATTATCACATTTGAATCTTGGATACTGATAGAATGATATTTCATCATTGATCAATGATATTATGATAGTGATAAATTTAGTTGTCTAAGTTATCAATATTGGTCTCAACTCCTAGACCCCCTCATTGTTCTCAAATTTCTTATCTGACAAGAGATCCCAATAGCTAGTGGGGGTTTGGGAGTGGAGACCTCAATGGATTAAAGGGGTAGTGATGAGAAGCTGCACAAGGTGTTAGATGTGAGAAAAACCCAATAATAGAGGGGGTGTGGGGAACGTTTCCTTCCCCCATGAGCTGGAAGTGAGGGTCCAGGGTCAGTGCCACCAAAATTATTTTAGATTATGTTTTGATGCGTCAGGGCCTTTTTTAATGCAGCTGAACAAAATCGCTGAGTTTTTGTGGCGAGTTTTGAGTTTAAAAATTTGGCGGCCAAAAAAACTATCAAGTTTTTAAAAACTCTCCAAGTAGTCCAACTATGGTTCTGACGACATAGTCTTTCACCTCCATATTGTTTCTGCTCAAAAAGTCATGGGCTTGACATAATATTATAACCTTGTGTTGACATATGTAACTCTTTGCAGGATTACACACACGTCATCTTTTCCATCATATCAAGAACCAAAAATTCTTAAAATGACATGTTAAGGGAACAGTTCATTTCACTGATTGTTGAGTCAAATTTATTAATTGAATTTTAATTTGAATTGTTCATTCTTCAGTTGCTTTAACATTTATTAATTACACAAAATAGCATACTCATGAAATTATCACCTAGATAATACATCATACCAGAAATATTCAGCTGACTGATTATAGTTCTGGTTTCCTTGTTTTGTCTAACAAATAAAATGATTCAGATGGGAAGAGAACTTTGGAGGTACAGTTGAAATTTCAAACACTATAATTCTGCCTACCTGTCCATGTCTGCTTTTGTCCAATCATGAATATTAAATTATGGTTTACCAATTTACTTCAACCTTGTTTATTAAATTGATTAATTAGAAGGACATTTATCCTATCCTGCATTGCAATAACACATGCTAAAAAACAACTTATTTTGATGTAAACTGGCCCAAGAATTGTGAAAAATGATCACATCTACAAATTGTAGTCTTCAAATAAAGTTAACAGACAGCTGCTAAATGGCCAACAGTAACACTACGTTTCCTGTGTATTTTAAGAGTTTGGGTAAATAACAATAAATTGGAACTTGAAGCAGAGAATGTTTTATAGACTGGAAAATTGCCCAGAAAGATTTTTTGCTGATCTAATCCAATTTAATCCTGATTAAATTAGGATTTAATCCAATTTAATTTTGGGTGATTTTTTACTGTTTTGTTGATTTTACGTTGCAATTTGTTTCTTGTATTTTCTTAAAAAATCCTAACCCTATGTTTTCCTTTTCTTGAAAACCCTAATCTTATTCTGATATTTCCATTTCTTATGAAAAAAGCTATTTTTTGGTTTGCCAATTTATTTGGAGAACAATGTTTGCCACTAAGGTGTTAAGGATGGTTGTTTCTGAAGCAAGCACAACAGGACACTTAACTAAAATGTCAACTAAATGAATAGACATAGTACTCAAATACCAGTACACTTCTAAGTTTGAACCATGATTTCTGATTGTCAAAGAAATTTCTTTAAGAGCACTTAAGTACAAGGGAACTCTTTTTTTTCATTTTAATTATTTATATGTTTGTATTTTGAATATTTTATTAGCCAACTAAATCTTAGTTTCTTCAAGAGCACAGGGGATTTGTTTTTTCGTATTTTAATTATTTATATGTTTGTACTTTGAAGTGTGGTTTTCAATATTACGTGGTGTAACTACCTGTCATTCTAGTTTTGTTTAGAATTGCTAGCTCTTGTAACATATTATCCCTGCATAGGATTGGTAGTTATTATAAGGTGGAAAATGCATTTAATGGTCTTTTTTAAATGGGCTTAATCCATAAGTACAGTATTCTGTGTTTCATGTAGCATATTTTTCATGACAGAGTCCTCTGTTTTCTCATCAGGTCTTGCTTCTTGGCAATTTCAGTTAGGAAATTTTATCATAATTCTCATCTGTCATATCCTTAGCTAATATAAGTTGGTACTGCCAATTCTCATATAGACTCCCTTGACATTCCACCTGGGTTTGAACCAGTTTGTAATTATTTTGCAATTTTGGCTCCAAGCAAGTTATGATTTCAGTGTTAGAAAGCATAAGTTTTTTTTTACATTGCTCCACTTGCTTGTGTACCCTATTTTCTGTTTTAGGTTTGATTATCTTTAGATGTCAACTCATCTGAGCCTTACGTCACTGGAAGAGTGATATGACCAACTTATCTATTCTTCACAGTAATAAATAACTTTTTCTCAGTCTGACTAGCATTGCCAATACAAGACACCTTACTTATGCATATAATGAAGTGGCAAGGTGTTCTACTTATGCATATAATGAAGTGACAAGGTGCTCTCATGGACATCCTTGTCATCACCAATGCTTTTGTGATCTATTTGCTGAGTTCAATGCAATGACATGTCATTGCACATGGTCAGTCATCAAACTAGAAAACAATTCTCCTTTTGCACTCTTGATAGAAGAGAACCTCATAAATTGCATTGCTTCAAGGTCATTTTCTTCATTATACGCCTGAGACGGAGCTTCCCACTTTTCATGCGAGAGAGTACACAACCCTTGTTATTGTGGCTACAGTAATCACTTTCAGTGTATATACTGATATTAATTCCACGGCTGCACATTTGTGTGTGCATATTCTCAGGAGAGTGGATCTCGAATGTGCATCTTGGGCTTTAATAAAGCTAGCTTATATGTCATTTGCCATGTTGCACAAAGGAATATTAGAAAAAAATCTAACATGCCATGTTTACCCCATTTTGCAGGTGCCTTTTTCTCTTTGTAAATTGTTTTCCATCATCCAACTGCATGCAAAAACTTAAAACATCATTGTCCCTCAACTTGAATGAACTCTTCCAGCTTCAACGAGATACTCTAGACAAAGATTCTCACGCTCTTAAATAAAAGGAAATCAGGGCACATGGCTTGAGGACCACACATGACATGTATCCTTTCTTGCCATTTTTCCATTGGAATTACTACCATCAACCTGCAAGAAAAATATTAATTCTTTCTGTCATGGGACATAAAACCTAGACAAATATTCAAGACCATACTAAAAATTTCTTTCACATGTTGGTATGTGAACTGCAGATTAAACAACACTAGACAATTGAAGAAGTTATGTTTATTCAAACCTGTTGATGTGAGTTTTGTACCACTACATAACATATAGGATTAAACACTTGATACAGGATATCAAACACTCAACCCTCTCTTGAAAAGTTATTACTCATGAAGAACATGAGAAAAACTCCAAGGTTC
>MU223326.1:604247-629570 GCA_018584345.1 Thuja plicata
GGATGTTTGAGATAGGTTTCAGCTTCATAGGAATTAAGGTGCAGATTCTAGATTTTGGGGGTTTTTGAAATATTTCAGGACTTAGCCAAATTTCAGGATTCAGCACGCTTTCAGCAGAGCTACCTCCTACAATCTATTTCGACTTTCTAAGACCTAATTGAAGCTGGAACAAGGATTCTCAGAGGGTTTAAACTTGTTTCATCGCGAATCCTTTGGTTTTTATCTCATATTCCTGAAAGATTTAGCACAACTCTTGTCCATGCTCCAGACAGACTTGACTTCTTAGCAGGCCAAAATTGCCCAAAACCAACTCTCGAACTTTACTCGCTAGACCAAGGGGTTTGAAAACTGTCGCCCACAAAGACTACCTAAGACCACTACTCCTACTGCTTGCAAAAGAGGGGGTCCCCATTTACAATGGGGCGATGGTGTGAAAACCTCACAACAAAACCTTATTTTAGAATTTTCTTAGCTTTGCTGCAATATCTATCTATTTCAAGAAAACAATCAAAATGAGCCATACATGTTAAGTTGCACTCAAGTGTTTCATTCTTTTTCAGAATAATATATAGTCCCGAGTCCCTGACTCCTGAATGCTGTACAACATTGTAATTCATCACTCCAAAGATATCTGAGCTGACTATTCTAGAAGATGAAATGCATTTTTATTATTGATCACCTACACAAAACAATCAAGTGTTCCACTCATCCACTTTCAAAGGGTCAAAAATGTCCAAAGTTCAAACAGTTTGGTGGAAATGCTATTTAAGTACTAGGGAATTGTTTGTACTTATATTTAAAATTTGTTGTGGTCTTTCAAGCACTTTTGACATTCTAGTATTCTTTACTAAAGTTGGTTAATAGAAGGCTGACTTAGCATGAACTCTTCCTAGAGAGTGAGAATTGTATAAAGCTGGAAACTGATGTAAATACTATATTTGGTGGCTTTAATAATCATGCTGTGTGCTTTGATCAGTTAAAGTTCTATGTTTTCTGTACATTCTTTACCATTTGTTTAATATTTTTCACAATTTGCTCTGCCCGATTTCATATCAATTTATCTATATTTGTACTTGTAAATAAAATTGAGCACAGGATGGCATGAAAAACTTAGCTAACAATGACCACATATCACAGGCCAAAATTGGGTGTTATTCTTGATGATCATCCATCACATTGTATAGAGATCTTTGTGCATTTTGTCCATGTTGGCTGTCTATAAATTCCCTAGATCTAGAAATTGAAAGCTCATTTGAGGTATAATTAGGCATCAAGTTGAACATGTGCTTGAAACAAATTTGGATTACTACATTTAGTGCAAAGTTACCACCCATCTTGCAAACACTAGCACTAGCTATGGACAAGCCCCCAAATTCAGTGGATATTGGGTATCCATTCACATTTGCAACATAGCCAACATATTCCTTGGAGCTACTCAGCATCAGGCCTTGCCTAATTCAGCCAATACTTAACCACTATTATCAGGGCTATTAAAATCCTGGGGTAAAGAGACTAGGAAGAATGGGCTTAGTGTTAATGTTTAGTAGCCAGATCAGATTCTAGCTCTCATTATTTTAATTAGGAAAATTAAAATAATGATTTTAATTAAGGACAATTAAATAATGGAATAGATTAATTATTTATTTTGGAGAAATAAATAATACTATCTATGGATGGATTAATTATTTAATTGGAGATTTATATAAATAATTTATTAATTATTTAATTGGAGATTTAAATAATTTATTATTTTAATTGGGAATTAAAATTAATTAAAATAAATCGCATAAGGGCTGGGCCCTTTTGTAATCTCTATAACGTCTAAGGAGATAGACGTTTCATATAGGCCCTGACCTATATTTTTTGGCGCCAAGTTCAAGACAATATCGGCTCATATAAAACAAGGATGAAATCAGCATTCAAACATACTTCAGTTATGTTTTAAAAGGTGCGAATTATCCGGGTGAATTCGGCATTATCTCTGCTAATATATTTGTGCGAAAATATCTCTGATATTCATTGGTGGAAATTGGTGATACTGATTCGAACTTCTCAGTTCAAATACTTATTGTAATTGAGGCATCGACTACTGGTGCTGATTGCAATTACCTCCAGTTCGTGGACACTCTCCATTCAATATAGATCAGATGGCATACTTGATACTTATACAGTTCACACACCTACAGTTCTGATTGCATACTTGTTATTGTTCGGAGCATATATTGGCTTGGATATTTGCTTGCATCATACAGTTCGAAAGCTATGCTTTGTGATATATATACAGTCCTAAATTGAAGAACTACAGTGGTGAATCTGTGTGCTATTTTGATTCTCCAGATCGGGACTGTGACTTTACACTATTGGTTTGAATCAGAAGTATTTATTGCTGGTTGACAGTGATCCATATTTGACAGTGATTAAGGATCATATCAGAGTACATGTTTGCTGTTTAGATCAGTCTTTATTAGCATTGGATCTTGATTTGATCTGGACATCATCAGCATTAGATCTTGAGTTGATTGTGCTTCATTTCAGAATCTGATCATCAGCACCAGTTCAGTTTGTAAGTTGTATCTTAAGCTTAATATATATCTTCTTAGTTGTTGGGTTTTTCACCTCCACAAGAGAGGTTTTCCCAGGGTATTCTTGGTGTTGTGTTTGTGTCTCATTTGTCTATCTTGCATCTATTTGTTTGTTTATCTGTTATTAGTTAGATCTGATACTAAAATTTAACATGGTATCAGAGCTTGGTTCTTGCTGATCATTATCAGATCTAACCTATTATTCTCTAGATCTTCTTGTCCTTGTTGCTGTTTTCATCATGGTGATAGGTCCCAGGGTTAAATTCTGGATGATCACTTGGGAATATTTGAAGGCCTTCCTTTGGGTATTGTCATATCATGACCCTGTGAGCTTGAGTGATTACAACATAGATCCAGATCTTATTCACTTACTCTCCACTCAGAAATCAGAAGATTCATTTTGAGGAGAGAACTTTCTTCTCCTGCAAGATCACTCCTTGTGTTGCTGATAATGGCAGTTATCCTCGGGATCAATATAGACTTGATCTATTCAGCTCTTTCTTTCATTTATCATAATGTTTTGTCCTATGGGTCCATTTTGAACTAATGTTGCTGCTAGAGATTGGAAGGATGCAGATAGATGGCCTCGGGTAGACCTCTTGAGCTCGGTATACAAGGATTAATAAGTATTCGATTTAGTAGAATTCAAGTTTTGAATATAAATAATTATATATATGAAAGTATTCTCATTGACTATTGCTTTTGCTATGGTTGACTTAGAACTCTATTGGTACTACCAAACTCGATGATGTAGTTCCTGTACACTTGTGTTCTTGATCTCAATCTCTTAATGATTTGATTGGGACCAGTAATGTCAAACTGTTGAAATAATGACTTGGGTTCATCTTGCATAGTAGTCATCTGTAGAATCAGAATATGAGCTTGTGTTTGACTTGTTCAAATGTCTTGGTAGAGGTGGTTCTGTATTGGGCTTGATACTTCATTATCCTCTTTTCAAATGGCTTTATGTATTCTTGTGATGAATGCTTGCTTGCATTCTAAGTGAGTTGCTATGTTTGTTTGAATTATGATATTGATTATCTCCATTGACTTGGATGACTTTAACCTGGCATGAATGTTGTATGGAAATGTGGATAGTCATGATTAAGTGCAGGCTTATCATTGAAGGGTTTGAATCTCCTGGAACGCAAATCACTCACAAGGGCGTGAGGATCCAATGATTGACTATCTCAGGATTATTGATCTATGATGGAGATAAACATTCTTTATATTTGCTCATGCATTGTTGTTTCCCTCGTTATGATTTTTGATTCTATACATCATTACTAATCTACGTGATATGCGTCTTTGATCAGGATGGATTGAGTAACATATGGGTGATGTGTATTCGAATCCAGAGGGAGAAAGATCCTGATGCATTCTGAAGAAATCTCTGATTGAGGCTGCTTTGAGGACGATTCTGAAGTATGACTCATTCGGGGATCCGTCATAACTTCCTATGGTTTCTTCTATTCTTTCTCTTCAGATGTCAGGGTAGCACCTTGTGACGTTAGTTCTCAAGTGTCTTGGATGTGTTAACTGGGCATATTGTACGTGGGATGGGTCCTACGACAAGGACTGGTTACATTCCACGTGGCTCATATTGTTGTAACTAAGAGTGTGAGATCTATGAATACTTCTTGTACAATTGAAAGGAATGTTGATCCTTCAATTCTTGGGTTATTGGTTCAGAGGGAGTGAACCATGGATTCATGTCTTGTAACAGATATCATGTGGATATCTCATGTTGTACTTATGTATTGCTCATGATCATGATGAGATCATCGATAAAGTCATGATAGTTTCACTATCTTGGTTGAGAGGGAGTCTCAACCTCCCTCTCAACCTCCTTGATGTACTTTTGTATTTTAGACCACCCTTGCTGGCAATGCAAGGTGGATGTTGTATTATTTGGATCTTCTTTAAGAGAAGATATGTATGACCACCCTCTACGGGCAATGCAAGGTGGAGATGTAATTGTTGTATTTTGACCATCCTCTGCTGGCAATGCAAGATGGTGTTGTAATTGAAGTCCACCCTCTGCAGGTAATGTAAGGTGGCATTGTAATCATTTTTGAAGTCCACCCTCTGCGGGCAATGTAAGGTGGCAAAGGTTTTGATCACCCTCTGCTGGCAATGCAAGGTGATCCTTTTGAGGCTTGTCCTCTTCAACCTCTGCGAGTAGGTACGGTGGATATTCTTGACCATCCTCTGCGAGTAGGCATGATAGTTCCACCCTCAGCGAGTAGGCATGGTGGATATTCTTGGCCATCCTCTTCTATTAGGCATGATGGATCCATCCTCTGCGAGTAGGCATGATAGAAGTTATTGATTTTCTCTTGCAGGTGTGCATTCCTTCTTTGTGAGTAGGCATGATGGGAATGGTTGATTTGTTTTTGCAGGTATGCATCCATCCTCTGCAAGTAGGCATGATGGAAAGTAATGGTAAGGGCTAGAATCCTCCTAGCTAAGAGGGAGTGTTAATGTTTAGTAGCTAGATCAGATTCTAGCTCTCATTATTTTAATTAGGAAAATTAAAATAATGATTTTAATTAAGGACAATTAAATAATGGAATAGATTAATTATTTATTTTAGAGAAATAAATAAATAACTTATTATTTAATTAGAGAATTAAATAATATTATCTATGGATGGATTAATTATTTATTTAATTGGAAGAATTAAATAAATAATTTATTAATTATTTAATTGGAGAGTTAAATAATTTATTAATTTAATTGGGAATTAAAATTAATTAAAATAAATCGCATAAGGGCTGGGCCCTTTTGTTATCTTTATAACGTCTAAGGAGATAGACGTTTCATATAGGCCCTGACCTATATTTTTTGGCGCCAAGTTCAAGACAAAGTGAGTCAGCTAAGATTCATATTGGCTCATATAAAACAAGGATGAAATCAGCATTCAAACATACTTCAGTTATGTTTTAAAAGGTGCAAATTATCCAGGTGAATTCGGCATTATCTCTACTAATATATTTGTGCGAAAATATCTCTGATATTCATTGGTGGAAAATGGTGATATTGATTCGAACTTCTCAGTTCAAATACTTATTGTAATTGAGGCATCGACTACAACATAGTGTGTATCTGAATACAACTGCTGGTGCTGATTGCAATTACCTCCAGTTCGTGGACACTCTCCATTCAATATAGATCAGATGGCATACTTGATACTTATACAGTTCATACACCTACAGTTCTGATTGCATACTTGTTATTGTTCGAAGCATATATTGGCTTGGATATTTGCTTGCATCATACAGTTCGAAAGCTATGCTTTGTGATATATATACAGTCCTAAATTGAAGAACTACAGTGGTTAATCTGTGTGCTATTCTGATTCTCCAGATCGGGACTGTGACTTTACACTATTGGTTTGAATCAGAAGTATTTATTGCTGGTTGACAACGATCCATATTTGACAGTGATTAAGGATCATATTAGAGTACATGTTTGCTGTTTAGATCAGTCCTTCATCAACATTGGATCTTGATTTGATCTGGACATCATCAGCATTAGATCTTGAGTTGATTGTGCTTCATATCAGAATCTGATCATTAGCACCAGTTCAGTTTGTAAGTTGTATCTTGAGCTTAATATATATCTTCTTAGTTGCTGGGTTTTTCACCTCCACAAGAGAGGTTTTCCAAGGGTATTCTTGGTGTTGTGTTTGTGTATCATTTGTTTATCTTGCATCTATTTGTTTGTTTATCTGTTATTAGTTAGATCAGATACTAAAATTTATCACTTAGTGCCCACGCTTCTTCAGCTGCATCCTTTATCTTGTGGCCAGTAATGAGTTGCTTGTGGCTGCATCTCACTGTTAACAACATCACGTAGTGGTCATTAAAGATGTTCTGTATTGTGATTTGGCCGGGTGAAGGTATGCTGAGATAACACAGGAAAGAGGTTGCTCCGTGCACTTTTAAACAAGAAAAAACTGGTCACCCTCAGCCCAATGGTTCAAGAGGTGGAAGGCATCCCTTGTAAAGTTTATTGTGCCTGACCAGATCCTCCTGCCTTTGAATAGACCCTCATGTCAGGAAAAGAACCATTTACATGCTCAAGCAGTGACTTCTCAGAGCCCATGTCATGGTTGGGAACTATTCTGATTATTTTATTATTTTCCTTGTATAATATAGTTGTCTTTTCTAAAAAAACCTCACTTCCCAATGTTCCCATCCAAATAGGAGAATGAATACTAATTTAAAAGAGAGATCCATCCAAAGTATTTGTAAAGGCGTCGAATGAGAGAAGGATCTAATATTTCAAGGAAAGCCATAGTTGATGAAGAAATCATAACTCGTTATATAACCCTTCTATCTGGCATTTGGCCCAACAGAGGATTTACTAAGCATAGTTCCTGCTTGGTAAAGCTTTTGTTGTGAAAAAGTGAATACTAGCAAGTATCGACCATAAAGAAATTGGAGCTGAATGAGGATAACCTTATGGTACAGCCCTAGTTGGCCTAGTGGTGGAGAACTTGTGTTCTTGAAAGAGAGGTCACAAGCTCAAATACCACTGTAGGGTTGGGTATGTACAACTCATTTGTAGCACAGTTAGGTGCCTCCCACAAGGAGTACGGGGTAGTCGCATATTTCTGTCATCATATGTAGACCCCAAAACACATGGCTGGTATCGTGGATTATAAAAGGACCTTTCCTTTCCTTCCTTTTTTGTAGAAGAATCCAAGCAGAAATAAATGGACTAGTTGTAATTCCAGAAGTTGATAATTAAAAGAAATGGATTAGTTTATGTCAATCGCCTTCTGACATATGATTTATAAAATCACATCAAAAGTGATTGCGTTAAGGATATGACGAGGCATATCATGGCTAGAAATCATCCGCTAATTGAAAATAAAGGATCCCGAGTTCAGTTCAAGTTGAATGTCTCTAAAGTATTCATCAGATGCAGCTAGCTATTGATAACAAATAATCATCAGTGTTAGTGATAAATTTAACTTTAATGCTACCTGGGATTGCAATTTCTATGCATACTCGAGTTTTGTGCCTTGTGTGACGTATGTTAATGTTATGAACTACAATAGCAGAGAAACAAAAGATTCTTAACACAAAACATGCAAGAATAGATGACTAAAAAAAAACACTAATATTTATCCTGGGAAAACCTTCCAACTTGAGGGAAAAAACCCAGCCACACAAGAAATGATGCTTTATTCATAAAATAATAGAGATCTATGTACAATGCTTCAAACTGAACCAGCAAATGCACAAGACAAAGAAATATATGGAAGATTTGACTCTTCATCTTCGAAACTAAAGACTCTTTACGTTCCAAGCACAAATCTCTTCATTTCAAATGGATGTCTCTTCACATCTCCATGCAAGTCTTTTCAATTTCCAAATGCAAGGCCCTTCGCATTTCTTGGACAAGTGATTCGCCTTCAGTGGAAAGATAACTCTTGATGCTATATAACAACACCCCCTCTTAGCTAGGGAGGTATCTTTCCAGATCCTCATGTCATGGATTCTCTCAACATGACCCTCACAATGGCTACACCCATTGTGAGAAAACCAAAAACTTTATCACGGATTCTCTCAATGTAATATCGTCATCTCAACATCACCATGGCTACTCCCAGAGGGTGAATAACACAAGAGCTAAGTCATGGAGTCTCTCACATGACATCCACCATAGCTACTCCCAGAGGGTGGAACACGGGCTTTCACCTCAAACTTCTTTCGCAAAGAAGAATGCATTAACAAGCGATTGCACCTTGAACTTCTCCCTCACAGAGAAGAACTCATTAACAAGGGATTGCACTTCAAACTTCTCCCTCTTAGAGAAGAACTCGTTAACAAGGGATTGCACCTCAAACTTTTCCTTCTCAGAGAAGAACTCATTAAAACATTTAAAATATCATCTAAATGCTGAGACTCCCTCTCAACAAGGGCAGCATTCTCATGGCTTTGATTATCACAAGACCAGGAAATTGGCTCCAATGTTTGTCCAACAATGGGCTTTTGCAGTCACACTGCTACACAAGCTTGCTGATCCTGTGCAAAGGACTTGTAATTCTACATGTGCCACTCAAGCTCCCTCTAAATTTGATTTCTGCAGCTGAATAGTCTCCGCCTGAATGTCATTTGTTCATCTTCGAAGAAACTAATTGCAATGACAATTTGAATAGGTTCTTTCTCTTTAATGAAATTATGTGCCATCAATTCAGTTCCATGGCTGCAAGCAGCGTTCCCATGTTCATTTCTATAGCCTGCATGACTTTGCATGTAATCTCTCATCATCCCATTGCTTCTCAATCTGTCCTGGAAGCATTTTTAGAGAGATTAGCAATAGTTCACAGAATCAAACTATTCATAAAGAGAAAATATATAGATCAATGCTAAAAACATACATGATTCACTATTCTCAATATTATAGCGTGAATTAACTACATAAATTTCATGATTAATATTCAAATACTTATCTCTTTATTGCCTAAATTTCCTCACAATCCACCAATAGATCTTTTGCCATCACACAGTTGTAGAGAATGAAAAATTTGAACACTAGTACATCTGCTATCCTTATAAACATGAATGCCAAATATGTAAGCATAGACGAGCATGACAACATCCTCCCTGTCTAGGTAAGAAGCTTCATCAAAGATTCTACCCTCCAAGGCTCTTCAGCTACACGTTCTCATATGAATCCCTCAACATCATATTTGACTCCCATTAGACATTACGATTCTTCTAGAATCCAATTGTTCTATTCTGGTTCGGATCGTTTCCTTAGACCCGCTCTGATACCATGTTAATGTTATGAACTAGAATAACAGAGAAACAAAAGATTCTTAACACAAAGCATGCAAGAATAGATGACACAAACAAACACTAATATTTATCCGGGGAAAACCCTCCAACTTGAGGGGAAAAACCCAGCCACACAAGAAATGATGCTTTATTGATAAAATAATAGAGATCTATGTACAATGCTTCAAACTGAACCAACAATTCATCTACTACACACATAACCAGCAATATAATGTGTGTCTAACACCCAACCAATGCACAAGACAAAGAAATATATAGAAGACTTGACTCTTCATCTTTGAAATTGAAGACTCTTTACTTTCTAAGCACGCGTCTCTTCATTTCAAATGGATGTCTCTTCACATCTCCATGCAAATCTTTTCAATTTCCAAATGCAAAACCCTTCACATTTCTTGGACAAGTGATTCGCCTTCAAGAGAACGATAACTCCCGACGCTATATAACATCAACAACCTAATGCAAGAAAAATATAAGAAAATTCAAAATTCTGCGTTTTTAGCAACTGGTGATTGATTTTATCTTTTATTTGGAAAGGACCGATCACATAATGTCTTTTGAGTCTTCAAATAACTCGAAGGATTGTAGTTTTCTGCATATCGGGTGACTTGAAGTAAGAAAAATGGAAGATTATTTTTGTTTTTTAGTTGCACTGGGCAAATTAAACAGTGTCTTAGGAATCTTAGTTAGGTGATAATAGATCAAATAAGGATTACGACTTCTTTGTATCCTTTGCTTCTGTACTTCATGTGACCTAGGGTAAGAAAAGTAGGAGGAAAATCCTTGTGTCTTGAGTCCTTTTTTATAGAGTAAATAGTAAGCTTTTATTTGTGTTTGTAGTGTGCCAAAATGAGTTTGATTAGTGCAAATGACAACGAGGAGTTTAATATGTTAGTGCATCTAGAAATTGGTAGTGGAAGTGAGGGAGGGAAAAGGGATGTTGGTAGTTTAGTTGGGAGTGCTACAAATTTAGATTTCCTTTCCAAGGTGCTGGAAAAGTTTCTTGAGTGCCCATTCAATAATATGACCCTTTTATGGCGACTTGCAACAAGATTATATAGCAACGCTAAAATGGGTTTAACATAATATGGGTTTAAATTACCAATGGAAATGCAATTTTGTGCCCTTGAATACTATGGCATCAATAAAAGAGTCAATGTACATCTTCTTCACATTGTTGTTAAAGGGGTTGGGGTACAGTTGGGGTACATAATCTATTCCGACTTGGACAAAGAGTTCAGATAATGAAATTATTTAATGGTTACATCTTCACACTTTCCACATTGACACTAGCACTTTCTAGGATCACTAGTACTGGACATGTGCATGTTCCTGATTATTGCATTTAGTGGAGTAAAACCTAAGGGGTAATGTAAGGCCATAGATTCATTTCCAAACTCATTAGTAGATATGTTCAATGCACAAGGCAAACATGAGGCAAATGATGTTGTTGGCAAATTCTTCTTTGTCATTGGCATTCCATTCTATGTTGCTTTGTCGTCTCATATAAAGGTGGCTATATTGAATTTTGCACAAGGGCCTTCATATGTGGTACCAAACAAGACAAAATTGAGTACAACTATCTTGGATAACAATTATTTCAAGATAAATGTACTAATGGAGGAAATGAAAGCCACGTGGTATTTACATGAATGCAACACTGTCATGGGGTGGTGGATGAACATTAAACATTGTACACTTATCAGTATCATGGTTAATAAAAGGGGCTCTTTTAGATCAATTGATTGTTTAGGGAACCAAAAGGCTGTACAGTTCTAGTTTCAGATCCTTAGAGATGCTATCTGCTCTCTTCTTGAGGAGGCTGTCTACGGCTGCACAAATGTGGCACCAAAGGGGACAAGATTGAGGTTAACTATCTTGGATACAGACTATTCTAAGTTAAATATACTGGTGGAGGAAATGAAGGCCATATGGTTTTTACATGAATGAAATATTATCGTGGAGTAGTTGATGAACATTAGATAGCACATGCTAATCAACATCCTTGTGAATCTAAGGAGGGACATTACTTCTTTTAGAGCAACTGATTATTCAGGGAATCAAAAGGATGTATAGTTTTAGTTTCAGATCCTTAGAAATGCCATTCAGGATATTGTCCTTAACATTGTTGTGCAAATTGTGATCGATGCAGCATGTGTAGGGTAGTTGAGAAGTTGTCTAGAAGCATATCTATTGGACCCATTTTGTGTGGATCCATTGTGCATGCCCTGAACAATGCACTCAAGGACATCAACAAAATTGAGCAGATCAAACTAGTTGTAATGGATGAAGAGATGTGTAGTGCTTATCTATAATCACCATATGTCACATGTACTATTTGATCCTCCAAGATGGTATATATCAAACTTGTTGACACCCAATATGCATCCAATTTCATTGTATTGGAGAGGATGATTGAGAGAGCTCTCGCAACTAATTATCTTTAAGAAGTGGAGTTGGTGGCCATGTCACTGACAAGAGGGGTTGGGTGTGAAGGAAACTGTTAAGAGTAACCTTTTGGTTAGATGCCAAATACATAACCTCTATTATATCCGCAACTATATTATATCCGCAATTGTTATGGTGATTAGGTATGGTGACTCTACATTCCCAACTTCAGGGACAAATATCACTGCATTGGTATCGTGCTTCACCAAATGAAGGCAATAATTATCATACATAAATGGAGTTGGTGTGCCAAGTCAAAGACAACATGGGTTGGGTGAAAGAAGTATTGAAGAGAAACACTTTTTGATTAGATGCCAAATACAGTTTTGTTCATATCCCTAATTAGTAATTATCATGGTGATCAGATATGGGAACTTCGACACTCCCAGTCTTGGGGAAATATATTTATTATTATTGCATAAATATCATGCTTGGTCAAATGAAGGTCATTTTTCAACAAAGAGAGTACACCTTGCAGTTTTACAATGAGAGCGCAGTCAGTGGTGGTGGGAGAAGCTCAGCACTTCTTTCCACATGGTTATCTATATAATGTAGAAGCATTCTGGGGCTTGTGCCATCCTGTACACCCAAAAAGATTTTTGTCTAACAATTTTTGTCTTCTAATTTTTCTGTTGCATGTCCTTTTTTTCGTTTGTTGTTGCAGTTTTGCTTTTGTTTTGGCTGCTGTGTGCATTATGTAGAGGCACTACATATTTCCTCTAATTATCCTCTTAGTTGGGACCTCAAATTAGGACTGAGATTAATGAATTGAGTAGAATTGACATTGGTGTAGCTGTTCTAGCAATTACATTTGTTGGCGCCTATCAGAATATTTCTAAACACTGGACCTCAAGTTTGGCAAATGTCTGAGTACCGCTGTCAAGCAATTATTGTAGCAGTTACAAAACTTACGAATGGCGTTTCCCTGAATATTTCACCTCTTGTTGAGGTTGAGGTCCTAGGGCAATTGTTCAGTGCTTGATTTTTAGTGTATATTTATTATCCTTGCCTAGCAGCTATTGACAGTTACACTGCTGCCTCCGTTTGCTGCCGCTCCTTATGTTAGGCCCTATTTCTGGAACTTTACCTGAAATTACACATTTAAAGTGATTGTAGTTCCCTTGGCTGGGGTGGTTTTCCCATTTCGGTGTGTGATGTTAAAGTTATAGCTAGATCAGATTCTAGCACAATTAATTTAATAGGTGATTAAATTAATTAATTAATTTTAATGGATAATTAATATAAAAAATAATTATTTAATTGCTAGATTGGACTAGCATATTTAATTTTGATTGGGAATTAAAATTAAATATATCATATTGTTTTTATAGCTTAATTAATTTTAATTGGAAATTAAACTTAATTTTATAATTGCTCTTATAGTTACAACTTACAATTGTTGATTTTAATAGCTAGATCGGATTCTAGCTATATTGATTTTAATTGGAAATTAAAATTAATATAAACCATTGGGCTGGGCCCAAAACGTGTATTTTAAACACCAATGTAGTTGGCGCCAAGAAATTGAATGGGCCGACCTGGGCCAGCAAACTACTGCATTAAACGGTATATATTGAGAATTGGCTCTCAATTGTAATACACACATTCATGTACAAGTTCGGTGATCTGCTCCTTGATCAACAAAGATATTAGCGACTGCAAACTCCAATCAAGTAATTATCTCTAGCGATCTGTATTGAGTATCCAATGAATTATACTAGGCATCCACACTGAGCAAAGTCAAGCATTCATACCCAGCGATCTTCAGTTCCATATCTAGCGATTACTTTGGCAGCGACATTGAGTTATGTATGCTGCGATCTCCTGGTATAGCAGTGATATTGATTTATTGTGTATGCGATCAGATTCATCTACCTGCGAATTCCCTGGCAGCGAATGCAATTTGACAGTGATCTGATCTTAGCTACAGTGATCAGTGATTTTGGACTTGCTTCATTGATCGGTGATCCTCAGCAAATCCTTACTCCATAATGGAGGTCTGTAATTGTTGTTCTACAATCATTAATAAATAATCTAATTAAGTTGGTGGGTTTTTCCTCCAAGAGGGAGGTTTTCCGAGGGTATCCCGTGTGTCATTGTGTTCAGATATTTGTTTAATTAAATTTAATAGATTTGATCACTAAAATTTATCATGATATTAGAGCCAGGTTCGTACTAACCTTGAGTGATCAGATTTTAGAGCGTTGTCGGATCTGGATGACCGCCTGGGATATTGGGACATCTTACCAAATTTTGGTTTTCGAAATAGAGAGTATGCATTGTGTTCTGACTCTATGAGCCTTTGTGTTTTTATTTGTTTTTTTCAAGCATTATAGGATTTGAAGCTTAGATCCATATCTGATTCCACGGACTCCATTCAGAGTTAAGTGATATGGTATTTTCTGTTCTGTAAATTTCAAAGGCTTGGAATTATATTAGATTGAGATATGTCTTCCTTAATGTCTAGGCTTTTATAAAATGACGAGGGCATGAGCCTAGTGACACTTGATAGGCAATTTACTGCATGCAAAGAATGTATTGGCTTATATTTCAACTTGATATGATAACGTGACTGATCAAGTTTTGATTTATTATGTCTTGAAGTTCCTACTGACTAGAGTGAGCTGGATGCCATTACTACCTTGTTTTATTGATACACATAAATTATAAGTGGTTAGAATCATATGAGTATCTTCTTGTATTAGAACATAGCTTTGGAATGTTCTTTTGACCATTGATGTGAAGGTTGTTAGTAATGGAGAAATTAATCATTGAACTGTTTAGCCTACTTTATGAAGAAGTTATGTGTTAGCTTTACTTGTGGCTCCTTGTTGCTTTAGAATCAGAAGATTATTAAGGATCCCCTTACTCTTGATGTGAAGGGCTGCTAAGTTTTAGTTCTATGCTCAAGTACAAACCTCCTCTGATTGGGTTTTGTAATGTGATTATCAATTATAAACCTTAATGAACTTTTTGAGTTCTGATATCTGCAGATTCATCTTGAGGAGAGAACCTACTTCTCCTGCAAGATCATTTTTTACAAGCTCCAAGGTTGACCGGTTCAGATCATCAGACACTGTTGAATGATTCTGTGGTTGGTAATCATCATGGTAGTGACATCAATCTGACTCTTGCAGCCAGTTGGGTGTATTGCTAATTACATTTTTTGTGAATTACCTTTTGACTATGATTATTATGGAGATGATGATATACACTATATCCCACATTTGATGACTTAGAATTCTCATGGTACTAACAAATCTGATGATGTGAATCCTATGTTCTCTGTGCATTTGTATGCTTGATCCCTATTCTCTATATTGCTAAGTCTTCCGATGATATCAGTTTGGATATTACCTTTCTTTTGTGAGCTGGTTGTAGACATTATTAGGTTATGTTGATGGTTTAATGTATGTACTCACAAATCTGTGATTCAATTTTATGTGGAAAATCTTGGTAAGGCAGAAGATGAGCATGTCAATGCATGACTTGATCCTTACTTATGTGGTCTTTTGCATTCTTTATGAAACTTAGATGATACAACTTATATGGTGTTTTGGAGGCTGGTTCTTTTATAAATTGGGTCTCAATCACATGAGCATTGATACATCATTGCCTTTTATGTAAGTTTCTATGTATTCTTGTGATAATAGGATGAATGCATGCATGCATTCTGAATTGAGTCTCTAATGCTAGGTTGTAGTCTTTTCTTGGTAATCCAGATATAACATTCATATTGGTTATATTGTTTTGTTCGTGAAGAAGATGCTTCTAACTTGACATGAATGTTATAATTGTGATTCAAGAATGGAGTTGTGCATAGTCATGACCGATGTTGGACTATATGTCTATCCTTAAAAGGATTGAAACTTCAGTAATGCTGCATCTCTCATGAGGTCATGAGAATCAGATGAAGGCGGTCTCAAGGCGGTCTCAGCATTATTGATCCTTGCTGAAGTGCTGAATTGCACAACTATAAGGAGATAAGCATTTCATAATGTTCATGAATCTTTTATGTAGTTTTCATTAGAGAAATAAATCATGCATTAGTATTTCTCTTCTAAAAGGTTTGGATTCTATGAACTATTACTAATCTCTCTAAATGTTTCCAGGATGGATTGAGAAGCATAAGGATGATGAGAGATTGTATCCAGAGGGAGAAAGAACCTCATGCATCCTATGAGGAAGTCTCAAGCTGACAAATGGAGACTAAGTTGAGATCACTTCAGAAGAATGTTTCAACTCGGGATCTGTCATGATTTCTTGGGGCTGCAGGAAACGGTCCTTTGCTGCAAATGTTCTTACTCTACCGAAGTCAAGGCAGTAATATGCAGCTGTTGATGCACAAGTATTTACTCTGAAGATGTGCATGACACAGCTTGACTGTGAGTGGGCCTCTCTGTTTTACAAAGAACAATTAGGGAGCAACTAGAGGATCTGCAGGGATCTTGATCTTATTAATTCAGAGGGAGTGAACCATGTCTCTCTAATGATCAAGCAGTTAGAGGATTGTGATTCATGTGATAGAGTTCCATGTATTTCAACGGGAAAGCCATAATGATAGATATCACATGTGGATATCATGTGATGTGATATTTATGGTTGATGTCACGATGAAGTGATATTTATTCTTGTATCATCCGTGGAAGTAGCCATGATGATATGTTTATTTCCTCTCGTGGGTGTAACCATGACGATTACACAAACTTGTCTGAAAGGAGGCCTCAACTTTCTTGATACAATTAATTGTATCTTCCACCCTCTACGGGCAATGCAAGGTGGAAACACCCTCTACGGGCAATGCAAGGTGGTGTTGTATTCTTCTTTGGGAGAAGATTTGAGGCATTAGACCTCCTCCACCCTCTGTGGACAATGCAAGGTGGTGTCGTATTCTTCTTTGAGAGAAGACTTGAGGCTTTAGACCTCTTCCACCCTCTGCGGGCAATGCAAGGTGGATCCATCCTCTGCGGGTATGCATGATGGATATCATGGAAGGAGTCCATGACAATACTCTTTGGATCCATCCTCTGCGAGTAGGCATGATGGAAATCATGGAAGGAGTGCATGATGCTCTTGAGAATCCTCCCTAGCTAAGAGGGAGTGTTAAAGTTATAGCTAGATCGGATTCTAGCACAATTAATTTAATAGGTGATTAAATTAATTAATTAATTTGAATGGATAAATAAAATTAAAATAATATTATTTAATTGCTAGATTGGACTCTAGCATATTTAATTTTGATTGGGAATTAAAATTAAATAGATCATATTGCTTTTATAGCTTAATTAATTTTAATTGGAAATTAAAATTAATTTTATAATTGCTCTTATAGTTACAATTGTTGATTTTAATAGCTAGATTGGATTCCAGCTATATTGATTTTATTTAGAAATTAAAATTAATATAAACCATCGGGCTGGTTCCATAATTATCGTATTTGACTCAATTCTATTTACATATTGGGCTGGACCCAAAACGTGTATTTTAAACACCAATGTAATTGGCGCCAAGAAATTGAATGGGCCGACTTGAGCCAGCAAACTACTACATTAAACGGTATATATTGAGAATTGGCTCTCAATTGTAATACACACATTCATGTACAAGTTCGGTGATCTGCTCCTTGATCAACAAACATATTAGCGACTGCAAACTCCAATCAAGTAATTATCTCTAGCGATCTGTATTGAGTATCCAACGAATTATACTAGGCATCCACACTGAGCAAAGTCAAGCATTCATACCCAGCGATCTTCAGTTCCATATCTAGCGATTACTTTGGCAGCGACATTGAGTTATATATGCTGCGATCTCCTGGTATAGCAGTGATATTGATTTATTGTGTATGTGATCAGATTCATCTACCTGCGAATTCCCTGGCAGCGAATGCAATTTGACAGTGATCTGATCTTAGCTACAGTGATCAGTGATTTTGGACTTGCTTCGTTGATCGGTGATCCTCAGCAAATCCTTACTCCATAATTGAGGTCTGTAATTGTTGTTCTACAATCATTAATAAATAATCTAATTAAGTTGCTGGGGTTTTCCTCCAAGAGAGAGATTTTCCCAGGGTATCCCGTGTCATTGTGTTTTGATATTTGTTTAATTAAATTTAATAGATCATGCTTATAAAAGTGGAGGCCCATGTCTGTAGAAAGCAGAAAAAGCAGTTGTGAGTCAAAATAATTCCTTACTCAGACAAGAAGATAAGAGATAAGGATAAAAAAAAGAACGTTTGCAGATTTTATGAGAGACTGCAATAAAATATTTTGGTGAATTGGCTAAATTGAAATCATAGAAGCTTGTAGGTCCATGTTTCTGGGCTATGTGCCAGCAAGGCAGCAGGAAATATGATTTGGTAATGGAAACGGTATTTATTATTAATACTTCCATTATGTGTGTTTGAAGTTTTGAACTGGGTACATGTTCTTGTCATGATTGGATTAATTCGTGTTTGTGTAAGTTTATGTTTGTGGCTGCTAGGAGTAGCTGCCCTTTATTGTGTGCCTAATCCTGTTACTGCATCATTGGTATCAAACTGGTTTTGCTGGTATAAATGTTGAGGTGATGGTGTTGATGTGAGGGGAAATGGTGATAATTAGAGTGGTGTTGTGTAAGGGTATCATTGGCTGTCCTCCAACAAAGACAGTATTGGGTAGAAGATGTGGTAGCATCCTCCACTCTGTGGAAGTGGGTAGAGGGGGTTTTGAGTGTGCATCTTCTAGTGATATTGTTAGATAGAGGATAGTTGTGGTTGTAAGTGATTTTGTAGTAGGTGTAAGTTCTGTAATTGCAGACAGTTATTTGTGAAGATGTCTTCGAAAAAGGAGACAATGATGGTCTTAAAGAGGTCAATTGAACAAAAATTCATGAAACAATACTAAGAGATAGCAGATATACATTTGAGATTGGAAAAGTTGGAAGTTAAGCAATGTGAAAGAGTTTTAGACATGACTGGAAATGGTGAGGAATGTCACATTGGTAGCATAAAAGAAAATGAGACCATATGAGTTGATGGATCTGAGATGGAAATCTTTGTGAAGATTATGGAGATTTATTTGAGATTGAAGAGGTTGGAGGCTAAGCAATGTAGAAGGGTTGCCATATAGTGATCAAGAAGGAAAAATAATGTCATGTAGATGACATGATGGACGAAAAGAATGGTATTATAGTTGAGATGTCGTTTGCAAGGCATGAATGCGATTGTTGAAAAAGTTGTAGTGGAGGATAAGGGTATGATGAAAAATCTTATTTTGTATAAACTATTTTTGTTTGCAGATATAAGGAAGGTGAAATCAAAGAAGAGGAAGTCCTTATGCTTTAAGGATAAGGCTGAAATTAAAATTGTGATGGTGATAGAAGCTCATAATGTTTTTGTGGAAGTTCCTTTGAAGGAAGTAACTGATTTTGAAGTTGAAATGATGGCTTGTGAAGGCCCTTTATTTGATTGGGTTGAAAAAGAGAATCTTTTGGTCGAAGGGGAGATGAAGATTGAGGAGCTGTTTCATTCACATTACTTCTCACATGAAAATTTTGTGAAAGATGGAGAAGATGAGAAATATAATAAAACTTAAGATGTTTATAATATTGATTGTGCTGATTTACATGCATATATTACAAGACATAAGAAGAATGTACTAGTTGAAAGTGCTTTACGAAGCGAGGGGAGGTTGATAAATGAAGTGCACTCAAATGCACGAAAGGAAGAGAATGAAGAAGTTGGCAAAGGGGAGAAAGAGCTAATTATAAAATTTTCTGATTTTCATAAAATTTGTTGTAATGATTTGTGTGCAAATGAGAAAGAAGTGGATGAAGAGATGGTGATAAATACACTTGACATAAGAAGAATGTACTAGTTGAAGTGCTTTACGAAGCGAGGGGAGGTTGACAAATGAAGTGCAGTTAAATGCACGAAAGGAAGAGAATGAAGAAGTTGGGAAAGGGGAGAAATAACTAATTATAAAGTTTCTGATTTTCATAAAATTTCTTGTAATGATTTGTGTGCAAATGAGGAAGAAGTAGATGAAGAGATGGTGATAAATACACTTGATTTTCATAATGTTGTTAATACTGATAAGAGTGGTGTTTTTAGAAGTAGATGAGAAAGTTCTTATTTTTGGTAAAAATGGTTGTGATAGATAATATGCAGGTTAAGTGAAGAGTGAAGAATGGAGTAAGAACTCTTGGTGTAGGTGAGCAGATGATGGTGGGTTGAATCCCATGAAAGAAGATTTGAGTGTAGGTAAAGATGATTTTTGGTGGAGGTACAATGGTGGATTAAATTCCACAAAAAGAGGAAGAAGATGGTGGAGAAGAAATATCAAAATGAGGAGGTTGATTTATGGTGGATCAATGTCCATGAGAGGTGCGAAGGATGTTCAATGAAATTGGTGGAAAGAAGTAGGATTCATTATAGGTAAGTGTTGGGAGCAGCAAAGTAGTTTTTTTTTCCGAGGTAATTGTTGTGACCTTTTCACACCGTCACCTCATTGCAAATGGGGACCCCCTCTTTTCGCTTGTTAGTTGTAGGGTTTTTGAAGTAGAGTACCAGTTTTGAGCTTTAAGGGTTGAGGAGTGGTCAAGCCTCTAGGTCTCCAAGATTGCAAGCATAGACAAGTCCTAAGGGGTTTGAAGTCATTAAGGTTAGAGTGCAAAAAGTTGGTTAAGTGTTGAGGGAAAATTCTTAACTGTTGGGGTGTTTTGGTTTGTCAACTAGTCTCCATGGTGTATTAATTCCCTATTTTACTTGTGAATTTGGACCAAAACGCTGAAATTTTGCAAGTAAAGTTCAAAGTCCTTATGAGGATCAATTTTCCATTGCGTTTAGACCAAAAGTCCCTTTGGAAATAGATTTTCCACTGTGTCTGGATGAAAAGTCCCTATGGAGATCAATTTTCCACCCCTGGGCAGCGAGAAAAAATGAAATCGAAGGTGAAAGCCTATAAATTCTCCATTAGGATCAATGTTCCACTCTTGGACATAAGGAGTAAGGTCAAAACATTAAAAGTCCCTATGGAGGTCAATTTTCCATTGAGCAGACACTTGATGAAATTTCGAAGTGGTGTAAAAGGGGAAAGTCCCTATGGACATGGATTTTCCACCAGTCCCTATGACCATGGATTATCTACTTGTCCCTATGGACATGGATTTTCCACTTGTCCCTATCAACATGGAATCTCCACTAGTACCTATGGCCATCGATTTTTACCTTGAGGATCAAAGTGAGCAACAAACACAGACTCTCTATGAGGGATATTTTTCCAAAAGGGACTGATTTGTCCCTATATTGGTCGATTTTCCACCAGCAAGGGAAAGTTGATGAATTTAAAGGCAAGTGTAATGACGTCCCTATGGTGGTCGATTTTCCAGCAAGACTTAAATGCAAGAAAATGACTAAGTTACAGGAAACCAAGTTTGTCTATGATGAACGATTTATCTCCACTAGTACCTATGGCCATCAATTTTTCCCTTGAGGATCGAAGTGAGCAACAAACACGGACTCTCTATGAGGGATATTTTTCCACTTCCCTCCAAATATGCATAAATGAGTAAAAAAAGCAAAGGGACTGATTTGTCCCTATACTGGTCGATTTTCCACCAGCAAGGGAAAGTCGATGAATTTCAAGGCAAGTGTAATGACGTCCTATGGTGGTCGATTTTCCACCAAGACTTAAATGCAAGAAAATGACTAAGTTACAGGAAACCAAGTTTGTCCATGATGAATGATTTTCCACTTGGGGATATGATTGACTTTCAGCTGGTAAATTCAAGGGCAAAGTGAAAAGTCCCTATACCCATCTATTTTCCACCAGCTGGGCAAGGTGTAAAACAAGATTAATTGTGTAATCTGAATGTGTCCCTATGAGCATCAAATCTCCACTTGAGCAACTTGTTGAAGTTTAAATTGACAAATCAAAGACTTAAATTGTCCTTATGACAATTGATTTTCCCTTGATGGATTGGGTGGAGGCTTGAAGGTCAGATTGAAAGAATGTTTTTTTGAAAATTAAAGATGTCCCTATGCTGGTTGATTTTTCACCAGCATGGTAATGAAAATATTAAGAGAAAATGTGAAGGAAAATGTCCTTATGCGGCGATTTTGTTAAAAACAGAGAAAAATTTCAGAATTTGTCTTCACGTAATCCAACCTAGGGCAAGAGAACATAGGCGATTTCTTTGGCAAAATATCAGAAAGTTTCAAGAAGAGGACACCCAGGTAGCACCTTAGAGTTGTTTTCAGAATTCAGACCTTGTCCCTCTGATTTTCATCTTCAGATTTTCAGAATCTCTTTCCTAAGTTATGTCTTAGAAGTGATGTTCTGGTTTTCTGAGTTTAAAGGTTTGAAATCAGACTTTAAAGCAATGAGAAATCAAATTTTGTTTCCAAATTTAAGCATTTTCAGATTTCTTTGTTTGCAACTTCAATTTTCTGATTTTTGAGTCTACAGGTCTGAAATAATACACCAAAATCAGAAGTTAATACGTCCGAAGATAAGCATTTTTAAGTAGATTTCCTTGAAAAGTCATTGATTTTGAGCTTTGTGCAGTGTCATGGCTGAGGTGAAGGGTGGAGTTGCAGCTAGGAAGACGCAGATGAAGAGGATCATTGAAGGTTACTACCCGGAATCGCAGATGTCTTCCAAATGGAAGAAGGTTGGTGATACTAACTTCAAGCACCTAGATATGAATAAGATGAAACGAAGGATGTATGGAACTCAAGATCAGATGCCTTCTCCATTGCCTGTCAATATCATGAAAAGTGGGATATTATCACACAACAAGCTTTCCACTAGCAATTCAATGCAATGAGCTTATGGTTGAATGTGCAAGGCATTATGATCCTCAAACAAGGATGGTCAAGACTTCAAAGAGGTGGTGCTTGCTTTTCTTAGGGAGGAGGCAGTAAGGGAAACATTTGGGATTCCCTATCATCTAAGGATGCAGATGAGGACAAAGGAGGAAGCTCAAGCCATGTTTGAAAAGAAACCAGATGCATGTATGGACCTCATAAGCAAGGATGAGTCAATGAACCAAGGAGACATCATTCTAAGCTACCTAATAAGCTCATAAGTATAGACTTCAAGGATGACCACCAGGACATGATCTTCTTGTTGACTAGAGTCACGGGAACTCCTCAAGGTGCACTCTTTGAGAATTGGATGTTATATTTCATAGAGGAGGTTTTTGCTGGAAAAATGATGATAAATTGGGCAAAGGTGGTAAGTGCCAACTTGGCCATTCAATTGAGGAACTTGGAGAGAATGGAAACCTTCTACATGAGCTCTCACATGATCTATTTGTTAACAAGGAATATCAACTATATGGGCTTGATGTGCAAGGGTGAAGTAGGGAACATGTAAGGACAACTCAAGATATACAATTGCCATCCACAACTTTAGTTTCATGAAAAGGGACACTACAAGAGGTTTAATGATGCTTTGCTATGTATATCACTCGTTTGTTGCAAGGAGGATTGCACAAGAGGTCATCCAAGGAGGCAATGACATTGTTAGAGAGATATGGATCATGGTTCATTCAATTCTCAACCTTCACCTACTTAAGGATTTAAGGATATACCTTTCAGCATTATAAAATTCCAAGGTATCATACAAACAAATTAGTGTTGCTTGAGGTGGTGAGACAGTTGTTTGAATTTGATCATATTTAGAAGGAGAAGCATAGGCAAGGTATGACCTTTCCTATCACACTTGGCAAGATGTTGGATACATGCCCCACAACCTTAGCAGTAGAAACGACTAACTCAGAGCTGCAATTTTAGCAGCTAAATTGCTTAGATTGTACAAGGCTAGAGATCATTTTGATCCCCTTCATAGGATTCTTACAGCTAAAGGAAAGAAGTACGAGCATAAGGTTGATGTGGAGGACTATTGGGCAAATCTCACAGATGACTATGGGGTAAGGAGAAAGATGTTGTTGAGGATTTTTGTAGACTTCATGAGGAAATGTAATCTTCCCCATTCCTAATCAAATAAAAGACAATAGAAATCATATACACCCCCAATATGAGCAAGAGAAGGATAAGGCAATTTTGTCACTTGACTAGTCACAAGTAAAAGAGTTAACGGATCTGAACATTCTGATGCGAGTAGTGATGGATAGATCAAGGGTTTGGATAGATAAACAAATAAACAAATTGAGGAAACAAGGTGTTACCTTTACCTATAGAAAGATGCAAAGTGAAGAGTCTTCTTCCTAGGGAGATGAAAGGACAATTAGCAAATCAGGATTGAACAAGGGTGAAGGAGAACAAGCTTCAAGGAAAAGGGAAGGGATAGCTGAAGGATCACAAGCAAGGAATAAGGAAGTAATCTGTGCAAAATCTAGACATAAGAAGCATAAGTCTACTACAACTCAATCCATCACAAGTTCCTCTTCAGTTAGGGAGATTGATATGCAGGATAGGGAGGATGAATTAGGATAGGATAATGATACATAGATACTACCTCAAGAAGATCAAGACGAGTCTTCATCATCACAATCAATATAGTGTGAGGAGGAAGAAGAGCAACCAACATCCCCTACTATCTTGCTCAAGGGTGAGTTTGGAGAAGCCTTAGGAAATTCCAGTCCCAATGAACAAGAGATTGAGGAAGAAATTATTTCAGCATTGAGAGGAATCATTGATGATAATCAACTTGAGGATGGAATAGAGTTGTTCACAGTACCTGACTGGTTGAGGGATAACATGAAGAAGAAAAAGGTAGAAGAGGTACAATTAATTGAAGACATTGATGCATTCCTAGCTCAAATTGGTAAAACTAAGGAACAAAAGAAAGCTAAGAAGCTCAACCAAATCACTAGAGATAGTTCACGAGCTCGCATCCTACAGATGGCTATACCAACAGTTGATAAAACTAGAGAAGAGATCACTCCTATGGACTATCATATTGCAACATTTGATCTTGGACCATCAACAAAGAAACAAGAATTCCAAGAACTTAACAATATTGTTGGTACAATTGAAGAGAAGATGGATAGGATTGAAGAAAAGAAAGAAATGTTAGAGTTGGAGAACAAAACAATGAAGTAGTATATTCAAAGGCTAATGAATCCATTGGTACAAGAAGATGTTACACTTGCTCCCCCTATCACCATTCCTTTCGAATCTTTTGACACTTATGAGGCAATGAAGAATACACATCAAAGAGGTGAAACAATGGATTGAGAGCATTTCAAGACAAGCGAATGATTTCCTTATTAGAATGGTCCAAGCTTATGATAGGACTATGCTACTTATGAACAAGGCTCAAAGTTTGGAAGGAGTATGGAAAGAATATTAACCAACTCAAAAGAAGACACTTCCATGCCTCAAAACATTAAGGAAGGTTCCTGTAGGCGTGCAATAGATAATAAATAAAGTTAGATGGTCGGGTTTGGTTAAAGTATGTTTAATCAATTTTTGTTAGTAGTAATTAGTTGGAAAACGGTTGGTCTCGAACCAACCTTTGGCTCTCTAT
>MU223326.1:638940-649426 GCA_018584345.1 Thuja plicata
GGGTGAAATAGAAAGAACTGCAATGAAATAATTGGACCTATCTATGTTGTGTACTCTGAGTTAACTGGGTATCATATGGTTGTTGGTTATATAGTATTCCATCTATGTTCCATCTCTGTTCCATACAAAGTCCAGTTCTTTACCACCATGACCAAGTAGATCCTATTGGCAACTAACAGTTCCTACATCAACACTCATTCAAGAAGGGATAATTGAAGAAGGGAGTGCATATGATTTTAGTCATTGGTATTGTTCCTTGGCAATGAGGAAATCTACATTTGATCATGCACAGGAGGATTGGAGGTGATAGAATTGGAAATCTACATTTGATCCTTTAGCTGGATTGAAGGACCTATCCTTGACATACATTTGAAGATCCTCATATCAATTAAGGAGCTATTGGGTCATGATGTTGATGTTTCCAGCAAACTAAACTTAGAAGAATTGAAGGAAGGGTTGAAATCAGTTTACTTTCAAAGGATATAATTCATCAAGAAAAGTCAATTGTATGGTCTTGTTTCTCTCATGGTTTCCATGAGCGATTTGCAAAAGCATACATCGGATTGGGACAACATTCTTGATACTTGCATGGAAGGATTGGAGGTGATAGAATTGTAGCATAATAGCTTACCAATTATTGCAATGGAAGAGCTTGATGAAGTGATGTCTAGGTTCATTGAATTCACTAAAAGAGAAAAGGATAAAGGCATGCACATTCTAGAAGATGATCTATTAGATGACTAGGCACTTTCTCATTGGTTCTAAGGATAATATTCCATTTGCTGCATTGTATTTAATGATATGTTTTAAATATTCGTAGCAACCCTAATTAGGGCTATGTTGGGATGATCATGGCCATTGTTTTCAAATCAATCTAGGCCATTGAATGTAATTGAGACTCCTATATAAACCCTCCTCTTATTTGTAAGGGAGTCTTTGGAGAATTGTCACTTTGATACTGCCAAAATTGAAATAAATCGTTGAAGTTGGGTGATTTAGTGAAGATTTTGGAGTATTTGTGTGGTTCTTTGATTTCTCAAATTTAGTTTAAAATTTGCTTTAAGTATTTTAGTTGAATGAAAGAAAATATTGGATGAATCTTTGTGAAACTTGCTTAATCCATATAACTTGTAGTATGCTGATTGCAAATTGCTTTGTGTGGTGAACTGGAATTTAATATAAGCTTAACTTGAATTGTTGCTTACTCATTGATATGCATCTTATTGATGGTGTTGGTGTGGTTAGTAATGATTTGAACATCTACTATTTACTTTAGAAGATTGCACTAGCTTGGTGGAAGTTGATGACAAAGCTAAGTCTAGTAGAGTATAAAGACATTCATTATCTCTTGCATTCTAGGATTAGAATAGGCTCTCTAAACTCTTACTATTTGCATTTATTTTGAAGTCTTGTTAGAATCAGGGTCAAGCACATGCATTGTCATATCTTTCGCAAAAGAAGTTGATACATCTAGAGTGAATAGCGTAAGTCCCCCTAGATTACTAGCATATATCAAGTCAAATGAGCTCATATCCAACATAAAGTCGCAAGTACGCAATTGGAATCTTGGAGTTGCCTCTATGATCGTTTTGCAACTTAGCATATGAGGGGTCTTTGCTCAAGATAGGATAGCGTGACCTTTGACACTTTATTCCTGTGCTGTTGTGGCCATAAAACACTCATCAACAGTACCTAATTTAGTAATGGAATATATTGCAAAACTTGTGCTTTCTGAAAGGGTGATTCTAACACTTAGTTCTATCTGTGAACTATGCTCACAAACCTCCCATCTGACCTGTTTGATGCAGGGAATGTTACACACCCAAAAAGAGTTTCATCTAACAGAATTGGTTGTCTTTTGATTTTTTAGTGTGTTGGTCGTCTTTTTTCTTTGTTTCTTGTTGCAATTTTGTTTTTCGTTTTTGCTGTTCTGTGATTGATGTGGAGTCAATCCATATTCTCTTAAGTGGCCCCTCAAATAAAGATTGAAATTAATGAATTCAGCAGAATTAAATATGGTTTAGCTATTCAGTATTTCTAACATGGGGCCTCAAGTTTGGCAAATGTTTGTCTGCTGTTGTCAAGCAATTATTACAGAAGTTGCAAAACTTATGATTAGGTTTCCCTGAATATTCTGCCTTTTGCTAAGGTTGAGGGCAATTGTTGGGTGCCTCATTTTTAGTATATATCTCTATCCCTATTAGTGGCTGTTGGTGTTTACATTGCTGCCTTCTTTTATAGCTAGTGCTCCCTCTGTCAAGGCCTATATTTGGCACTTATAAGTTATACTTGAATGTATAATTTAGTGTGATGGCAGTTCCCTTGGCTGGGGAGATAGCTTCGTATCCTGATGTCTTATGCCATTAATAAAGAGGCCTAAGTATGTAGAAAGTAGTGAGGAGTGTAGTAGCAAGTTAAAAGAAGATGGGAGATGGGGAAATAAAAGAACATTGTAGATTTCATGAGAGGAATGCTGAGGTATTTCCTTTGATTAGCTATATTGAAATCATGTTGAAAGCATTGCTGATGTTTATATATGGGGTCAAAAGAAGGTTAGAGGTCCATGTTTCTGGACCGTGTCTACAAGGCAGTAGGTAATCTGATTTTGATAATAAAAATGGTATTTTATTATTACTAAAATTATGTGTGTTTGATACAAGTTTTTGTCGTGCTTGGATTAACTGTTGGTTATGAGCAAGTGAATGCGTGTGGCTGCTAGGATTAGCTTACCTTTACTGGATGCCTGATCCTAAGTCTATATCACTATGAGTTGAACCTAAGGCAGGTCCTAGTAGACTTCTCCTAGATTACATAGAGGTGAAGGGGGGCTTCATGAAAATGATTAAGTAGATTTGCATTCAAGAGGAAGTTGACTCAATATGAGTGTTGAACTTAGGGGTAGTAGAATTTGGCAAAAATAAAAATGGAGACCTTGGTGTAGGATAGCTTAATAAGGTGGTGGTGGTTATACGGTCTTCATCATTGATATACAAATAAGCTACTTGATACAAGTTTGGAGTTCCTTCACTAGCAAGAATAGGTTTACACAGTTGAAAAATTGCTCGCCATACTCAGGAGTACTAGCGGGTCTGAATGGACGGCAGGTAATTCGCAAGGAAAAGTGGTTCCATGTTTTAGGGAAAACTCGTGGTGATTCATGCCCAAACATTTGCCAACATTCACAGGTTTTTCAATTAAATCGGCCAAAATCTCACTGCAAATGAATATAAAACCCAGAAAGTGCTCAAATTTAAATTTTTAATGCCCTTTAACATTTTCATGCAATCCGACTAGTTTTTTTTTTGCAACATGATCAGGTCTTGTGGAAACGCGACTAGGTTGCCGTGTAATCTCAGAAGACTTTGCTGAAACGTGGCTAATTCATGCATCTTTATGAGACATTTAAACAACACCATTGTCCATTGTCTTACAAAGTAAAAATGATGTCTTATTAGGTGGGAAAGGAAGTAGGGTGCCATTCTAATCTATCCTTGTGATCTCCTTAACTTTAAAGTTGAATCCAACAAGACAGTGGGTTGTTGAGCTTGAAAAGCAGACCTGGATTGATGAAAAGTAGGTTGTCCATAAAGGTTTGGTTGGGTCTAGTTTCAATAACTAGATGAATCCAAAACTCGAGCATTGAGTATGCCATGACATTTGCATTGGACAATGAGTTAGATTAGTCATTGAACTTTTATTTTACAATTGATGAAAAAGTAAAAACTTGATTAATTTATTGTCTAATTGTCAAACTTATACAAATTTTAATTTCCTTGTATTTTTTACATAAATGATAAATTGCAACCTCTTTTATTGTTTTCTCATTTTTGTAATTGACTTCTCAAATAGAAACTTTTCTATATGTTTTAATAGCCATCCTCAAAATTTTGGAAAAATATTTACCATTCTTGAAACTCGTACCTTTGTTACCAATAGTGGGAAAAATTCTAAGGGGTAGAAGCATAACACTATTCAATAATGTCTTTGTAATGAAAAATACCTATAGAATAAGGAATTCAAAATCCACATGGATGGCTATTATTTAAAGAAAATATCTTCCTAGTTGAAATCCAATTGTATGGAGAGCCAATTTCAGGCATGACATGACTCATCAAAATGGACACTGATTTAATGAAGGGAAAGCTCTTGTGGAACAATTGGCATGGCAAAAAATGGTCATATATTGGAGGAAACATGGAATGCTCATCCTCGCTGACATCCTCAATTGCTTGATCTCCAAAATGTCCTTCATTCACAGGGATATGGTCAATCTAATAGACCATTTCAAGCTTGAAGAAAATTACATAAGTTGGCTGAGGTTATTGCCTTCATTGTCATTCATTTATAAAACAATGAGTGATTAGGCTGCACATTTGAAGCAAATTGAAACCAGTTCATCAATCTCATTCAAAAACATATCACTCAAAGCTACAAGACAACTAAGGGGATGCAACTGAAGAGCAGTGATATCTCAGCTGGAAAATTGAGCCATTATTGTTAAAGGCTATAACGATGCAAAAATTTACAAACAAAATTTAACTCTTGCACAAAAAAGAGCATTATAATCATGTGGATGATTTGCTTGCAAATGAAACATTAACGATGATCATAGATTGTGAGTTCAGCGTGTTTTGAAACTAGATAAACTTCCTGGAAGAATTTTACACGTGGACTTAGAGAAACCTCTTCCCAATAAGAGTTCAGATGGTTAAAATAAAAATGCAATTGGTTGTAAAAATCCAGAAGGGTATTACATGATTTCGTTAATACCCAGCTCAGAGCAAGGATTGAAATTACAAATTGAACCCTCTTTCATCCCAAACCAAATGATACACTTTTTTAGCTATTTGCTCCTGAAGTCAACATACAGTTGTTCTTGCATGCATTCACCTCAAAATAGGTGTTGGTTGGCAAAGAATACTACACATAATTTTGAGAGCATACTATGCTTATGTGCACATAAAAATGTGTAATCAACATTCTAGGATGCCCTCAAATACACTAGCTATTTCATTCTCTTGCACCAGGAATTCAAAACACCCTTTTTTCAAGTCTTTTTCTTTTCCAAATGCTTTTTAATATGATCAACCCTCCCAAGAGGCCATTGTAAGTAGTTGTGGGTTTTGTAAAGCATCATTTTAGTAATCAACATTTGACACCTAGGAATCAAAAGGTACCTTGTGTTCCTGGTCCAGGTCCAAGGTTCAAGTTTTGCTCTTTTGCTACTAATTATCGGTTTGCAATAACAAAACATCAGTTTACCTCTTGAGTGAGTGGAAGATGTGTCAAATTTGCATTTTTTGGTATATCTGATGTTATCATGAAAGATGCTAAACAATTCTTTGAAACACTGAAAAGTCTGATAACTGTCTTAATCAATACCAGATAGAACTTTGCAATAACTTATTTTAAACAGAAATGAGATATCTTAGATTTAACCAGAAATTTGTATCCAAAATACAAATGTAAGTTTGTAAATATTTTTGCGGAGATTTCAGTTTTCAACAACTTAGGATAAGCCCGACTTTCTATTGAATCAGATTGGGAATTTCACAGTGATTTTCTGGAGATGAATGCTCCTAGGCGACCTTAGAAATATCAAATATGTGATAGTGGGCTAGGCACACGCTGCAACAGTTGAGGTTATTGAGAAATCTTCATGTTGTCCGCCCTTGGTAATGCGATTAGCTCCAGAATAGTTCGCAGACCTGTCTAGAAGATGACATCTCTGCTAACCGCACCAATCTGCTATCTCTGGCTTCAGAGGCCCAATCTTCTATTGAATTCTGCAGTAGATATGATTCTCTAACCTTCAATGCCTACTTTGGCTTTGCAGGTGTCAAAGACACACTGCAAAGTCAGAGTCGTCTTCCAGGCGCTTGTAGGTTGTCAAATCAGTCCTTGTCGCTCAATGACCTCTATTGCACTGCTGCCTCTGCAATATTACCTCTTAAAGCTCCACGAATTCACTGCTTTCCTTCTTGTTGATATGTTGTGATAAGAAGCAGATGTTTTATTAATATTATAGCAAGATATTGGTCAGCTGATCAATGCTCAAGGTTAGGGGTTGCGTCCTACCTTGTGCAGACCTGGAGTTGTCGTTCCATGCCTAGACGTGCTCAGGCAGTGTAATCAATTGATCATGTATTTCTCCTTCAATCAACACCTTAATAGATGCCTTGTGTTGGTTAGGGAGTATTGCCAACCTCATGTCAGCTCAAAAGCAAAATAAAACAAATTTATTTAAACTTAGACAAACTAAAGAAGGATAAGTGAGCCCAAATCTGACTATAGGAAATTTAAATAATTTTATTTATTTAAAACTTCCAATTTATTAACATTAACAGTAAGCACCAAAAAAAGTGGGTGTTGTAGAACACCACTGGGGCCCGATGGGCATCTCCTCCAATTGGGGTCATAACATATCAGTCTACATCTCACTTCTTAGCCTTTAGGAATGTTCTAGACCATCCTATACAACTTCACACACTTTAAGATCACCAAGATTTTGATGTGGGCAAGGTGAGAGCATACGCTTGTTGAGACAACAATTTTAAGATAAAATGTAATAATGTCTCACACATTCTGATCACCAGGGCTCTGATGTGGGCAACCTTAGAGCATACAATGGCTTGAAAACAATTTTAAGATAAAATGCAATAATTTCTCTCACGTTCTGAGCACCATGATCTTGATGTGGGCAAGGTGAGAGCATATGAGGATTTAGGACTGTATCTTTGTGGTGGCAAATCACACAAACCTGAAATGAAAGAATCTTGGAAATGAAATATATGTCTAATGTCTTGGTGGCATAGCCATCTAGACTTATAAACTAAAAACAGCTACAAATCAATTCCCGGACCCACAGCAGACTGGATCCAGACCTGGACCCGGTTCGAACTGGACCGGGACCTGGGGGGTTCCACAGAAGGATCCGATATCTCAGATTTTTCCATTTTTTGTAAGTCTACAAATAGCATCTTCAGCAGGATGGAGAAAATCAGTGATAATTTATGTTTGTAATTTTAGTATGATCTGTTGTAATGATCAATTGTACCTATATTAGATAAGCTGTTTTAATGTAGTCGGAATATAGGTTCTAGACTTCTAGTTAATGTTAGTGTGGCCTCTTTTGATTCCTTAAATCTTAGCTTTTGTTCAAAGGATTAAAAAGGCTGAGCAGATGAATAGTTTCTTTTTGATTGCTCTGTCTCATGTTGAAATTACCCCAAAATTACTGATTCATCATGATGGTGGTCACTTGAGTGGGCCCTAAATGTTGATGATCAATTTTCTTTAATCACATTTTTTTTGCATTAGTATTATCATCTCATAATTGTAAGTGCTTTCAACTGTTTTCCAAACTTAGATAATGCCTATCTTTCTATCCACTTCTTGCATCTTTACATGCAGTTCTTTGCATGATGTTAAATGCATGGTTGACGTTTCAAGGTTTTTCTTTTCTGAAATTTGTTTGCAGGAATCGGCTTCCTTGATGCCATCAGCAGCTACACACAGTTTATCAAGTCATTCATTGAGAAGTTCTTCACCAGTGCCTCTTCCATCACCTCCTTTACCAGCTCCATCTTTGCCGATGGGTTACACGGGTCAAGTGGATGTTGGCACAAGCCACCTCACAACTCTCTTGAAACCTTCTTTCTTTGTACCACCACATTCCTCTTCAACAATGATACCTCCACTGAATTTCTCAACACTAACAGCTCCTCCACTTCAACCCCCTTCTAATCTGCAACCTTCTCATTGGGAACCACTTCTTCAACCTTTCCCTCCTCCTGCTCCATCACCATCTCTTACTCCAGCTTCAAGCATGAGTCATGGACCAATTATGACGAGGGATGGAGTCCGTAATGCACTACATAGATTACTAAAGGTTTGTATGTTGATTCGAGGTTCTTTTAATTATAGTTTTCCTGTATCTCTGTTCTTGAAAACTGTCATTAGTGGTAGCAACCATGACAAACATACTGTACTTCTTTCTGAAGTGAGTAATAGGTAAAAGTGACCATTTTTATGACACATCTTGTATATAAAATTTGAAGGATGCATCTCTGACGTTCTATACCTTTGCTTTCAAGCTTCATTTGACTAATTTGCTGTTCTATCTTCTCTTGCCTTTAAGATTTATCTCTTATGTGAAAAGCTCTTTTCCGTTCTCACAGGGATTCATGCTCTAGACTGGATATGATGTATATTGACTTTTATTAATACAAACATGTTTTGAACTTTTAATTAAAAAATAAGCTTTACTTCCAAGTCTATCTTATATGTATATAAAACTCATATATTTTCTGTTGCTGATGGGAATATCTTTATCTATGTCTTCTAATTAACTTATGGATTTGATTTCTGTAGGCTTTATTTGGTATCTTCCTCTGCTAATGCATATTTATGTTATTCTTTGTTTCACTTTACAGAATGAGCATTTCATTGACATGGTGTATCGGGAAATGATGAATGCACACCTTTCATGAGGATATTGGGAATATCTTCTGAAGTGTATCGGATTGTAGAGATGTTCATTTTGGCATATATTCTAACAGTGTTTTTCTATCTGTGATGATAGAACTATGTAATATTTTGTATCTAAAAGATCATCTGAGAGCTCTTAAACCTTGTAGAAAAATGTTTAATTTGTACATTACGGATGGTTAATCATTTTACTTTTTATTTTTTGCACATACAGGTGTAATATTTTTGTTTGTTATTTTTCATTTTTAACATTACCTTCGATGATACTGTATTTATTGAGCTCTCTGACGTTTTGTTACAAGAAGGCTGTGGAGAGATGCATGGTTAAAACCGTTGAAAGCAACAAGTGTTTCTCGCGTAATGTAGTGAATTGAGACCCAAGAATGATAGTTTGGACCTATATACTATAGTTGCCATTCATATTGTATTTAATGAGCACTTAATGTTTTGCTACTGAAAATTGTTAGGATCTAATGGTTTTCTCAGTTATTTTTTTCGTTTTTTACATTAATGACTTTCAGCGATGGGGGGATTGTGGTTCACAATTCGGGAGGAAATTCTAACACAAATATATAAGTTATAAAAGTTCTAGAGGAAATTCTTACAACAGACCATATTCAAATGTCTGAACTAGAAAGGATGGTTTCATAAGCTAATTGGAATTAAGTTTATATATTTAAAATGTATAATGAAACCTTGTAAATATTCTGTTTGGTGTCATAATGGCAAGGATAGTTATGCATATCTAGATGAAAACTTTTTGCTAAAATTTGTTAGCGTTTACAACAAAATAAGTAAAGGGACTTCTTTGTCCCTCGTCAGCATTGAATAGCAGGAACAACTATCTGGAAAGAATGCACATTTCATTGAAGATTTTTCTCAAGTTATAAATAAAATTGAGACTTGATCATTCTTGTATCCTAGCTGTTTCTGAAGGAGCTGATTATCCATGTTCTTGCTGATTCTTTTTCTACTAGGAGAAAACAAACTGTTTGACTAGGAGAAGTGCTCTCTTGATTGATTGTTGGAAACATATAAGGGATTTTTCAGCAGTTCAATCCTATGGAGCATTGCTCTAGTAACTCACTCCAATCTGAGATGAACCTCAAGAAGGCAGCACTAGGAAATGTTTAATTGCTCTATGACATAATAGGGGCATGTGATAACCAAAGTTCATACTGATGGAGGCATGTGAATGCCATTAAATTTTGTTAAAAGTGGTTTTCATATAAATTAATAAATTGAATGACTTTAGTTTTGGGGGCGGGAAGATTCCTTGCAGGATGTTTGAGGGATGGCTAGGGTTCCGCTAGCTGTCTTCACAATGGTAGTGAGTCTCTTTACTGCCCTTTTTGAGGGTGTAGGGTTGGCAGCTAAGTAGCCGATCCTGGTTCGGGTTCGGGTTCGAGGATTTGGCAAAAAAATTTTTGGGCCGGATCCTGGTTCCGCGGGTATATATATAGACATTTTCGAATATATATATATATATATATATTCATAGATTCCATACATTTAACATGTCCATGCTCATTCATCATTAGTTCAAAACTTCAAAGTTGAAACATATAATGATAATTATAAGAAGTTAGAAGTGTGATTCTCATATGACATAATGATAAAATGATAAATCCATAATTGTCAGTATATAATTATATCATATTCATACTTTGCAAAAGTCTCAAAATGTCATCACATGCTGAAAATTTAAATCACAAGCCATATTTCATAGTTCAAAATTAAAACAGTAAACTTAATATCCAATTCCATATTCTTCTTCATCTTCATTGTAATCAAGGTCATCATTTGGTTCCTCTTCAACTTCATTTGAACCAACAGCCGTGGCACTCGCCATGTCTTGTGAAGTAGTTTCCTCTTGATCATATACAGAGACATGGGAAAGTTGTGCAACCGTGGCCTCTAAATCAGAACACTCAGGGACTAGATCCCAATTCTTTGTCACACCTTCATTGTAGTCCTCTTTCTTATGTGACAATAG
>MU223326.1:651470-662773 GCA_018584345.1 Thuja plicata
CCAAACAAAACCCCCTCCACCAGACACTTGCCTAATCATTGTTGTGTAACGCCAAAGTGGTGAAGCTGCATCAATTTTAAAAGGGTTTGACCTAGCAACTGAACTAGAGCTTCCACTTCCACTTCCAGCCATTCTGTCTAAATCTGAATAATGAACCTAAATAGAAAAAAATCGGGCATTATAACCCCTTAATATGCATACAATGTATAAAAAAAATATTTAAAACTTCTTTAAAAACTTTGAAAAAACTTGAAATTTTTTAAAAAATCTTGAAAAATCTTGAAAAATTCAAACAAAACTTGAAAAAAATGAAGATTTACTTACCTTTGCCCACTAAATCTGGATTCTCCAATAATTCCCAAGTCTATGATGCTGATATTAGTCCTCCAAAACGTTCGCATTCAAAGAAAAAAGCTACAACTGAAGAACAAAACCAAAATGGTGAAAAATGCTTGAGAGATGAATGAATGAACATGAAATGCTTTTTGGCAACCATAAAAGGGTCGAATTAGGGTTTAGAATGGTCAAACTAGGTTTAGTTTTACTTTATTTATTAAAAAATTAAAAAAAAATCATTGTGGGACCGTTTTTTTAACTTCATGATTTTTGGATTCTCCCAGATCCTTCTGGATTCCTGCGGATCCTCCCGGATTCCACTTGGATTCCGCCAGGGTTCTGGAATGGAATCCGGATTCTGCTCGGATTCCTCTGTGATATCCCCTGGGATATCCCTTCCACAAGAAGGATTTCATCTTATAAATGCTAAGAGATGGCCTTGTGGATGATTGCCTCTATTAGGTGGTGTAGGGATGGTGTGGATGTGGATATGTCTCATCTTCATACTACAAATTCTTGAGTTTTGGGGAGAAGGGGGATGCATTCTTGTGGAACTATCTATTGGGATGTGAGCCAAGATTTCGTGTATGGGATATGAGTGCACTAAAGAACCTAGAAAACGATCCGAGGAACAACAAATTTCTCAAAGGTACACAATTCTACATAGATGAAGATTTAACCCCACTACAACTAGAAGAGATAAGACAAGAATGGGAAAAGATGGTAGCAACAAGAAACAAGGGCAATGAAGCATGGATGTATAGAGGGAAAGCTCAGCTCAACAATAAAACAAAACCTATTTAAATAGGAAGAAGCCCCCCTCGACATGCCTCTCAATGGTAAGTTGGAATTGTAGAGGCTACCCTTGGAGGAGAGGTCTTGGTTTAGGGTCCATAACAGAGGACATAATTGTCCTTGTTGAAACACACGAGCATGAAGGCTGTAAGGTTCCAAACTTTCAAGGATACATGAAGATGTCAGTATGGAATGAGATAACTGAAAATGGAAAAGGTCATGGAGGGGTAGCAATTCTAATAAGATAATCCTGCGAAATATTCATACAAGTTGAAAAAGAAGACCCAAACAAGTAGTACATATGGATAAAAATAATGGTTAAAGACCTCATAATTTATCTGGCAACATGTTATTTTGCCCCTCGTGGATCAAAATTCTATGAGGAAATGAGATAGAGAGGATCCTAATGTAGCGCTGAAAAATGATATATTTGTGTACAACATCAAAGGATAAATCATTTTAATTGGGGTTTTTAATGCTAGAACAACAAATAACCAAGCTATTTGCCTTAGTAGCAAAGTGGGACTAGATGACAACCCTTTATGGTTGGAAGAAGCTAATCAAAGTTGGGAAAGAATATCTCAAGATGAAAGAGGAGCTATCATGCAGTATGGGGGGAATTGTTAGGGGTGTGCAGCCTATATGACTTGATTATATGTAATGACTTAAAAACTTGGCCAAGCTCAGGAAACATTACATTCCAAACTTAAAATGGTCAAAGTGTAGTGCATTATGTTATAAGCTCAAAGAAACTTAAGGCAAGCCTAACAAGTTTAGAGGTAAAGGACTACCCCATGGAAATGAAATCACACCACAATTTGATATATGTAAGATAAATATTCAAAAAGATTACATCAAGGAAAAATGCAACAAAATGAAAAGAAAAAAATGGCTCAAGGAGTAATCCTTTTGACGCAAGAAAACCAAGAAAATTTTCAAACAATGTTCCAAAGACAGCTGCAAGAAGTGAGAAACAATGATGGGATCTTGTCAAACAAGGAAAATATAGACAACATCAAGCTGACTCGGTAATTCTAAAGGCTCTTAGCTCATGCAAAAGATTTAGGCCTAAAAAGGAACAAAAATAGCTTTACAACTAACCTGTGGTATGATGATGAATGTAAGGCAACAAAGAAAAGAAGAAAAACATGGGGGGATAATAGGGAGTGCACAAAGATTGTAAGACTAAAAAAAGAGGAGTATATGCGAACTAGAAGGAAATAATTGATTTTGCTTGGGAGGCTCAACCCAAGAGGCTTTTGGAAGGAATTACAAGTAAGAAACATAAATAAAGAGAATAATATCATGGACTCCCAATGGATAGAGTATGTAAAACAACTATATGAGGGGGAAAGATAAAGACTTCCCACTAGTAATCACCTCAAGAGCTAAACTCTTCTTCTAAAAAAACATTAAAGAAGGAATCATAAACCTTGCGATAGGTAAGGCTCGTGACATAGATGGTCTACGAGCATAACAGTTAAAATGGGGTATTAAGCCCTCACACCTCACATCAAAAGAATATTTAATGGAGTGATTAGGAATGGGTTTTTAACAAATTGGACCACTAGTGTTGTCATCCCCTTGCACAAAAGTGGTGACATCAACAACTCCTCAAATTGCCACACTATAATGATTAATCCTCTTTTCGGTAAACTTTTTGGGAGCATGATAGAAAGACAAATTAGCACTTGGACTGAAAAGGAAGGAAATAGGACCAAAGGGCAAGTGGGCTTTAGGCCAAAACATTCTATGGTAGACCATTGCATCACATTCAAGCACTTGATTAAGAAAGTTTGGGATACACAAGGAGGAGAGGTTTTTTGTTGCTTTGTAGACTTTAAGAAAGCTTTTGACATGGTACTAAGAAACAAACTTTGGAATAGAAGGGAAGCTTTGAAAATTCTGGAACATTAAAGGGTTGTTGTCCAAAGGTTATATAACCAAGTTTGGGCCAAAATCAGAAAAAAAATATAGGGCTTATCAGAATATTTTGGAAGTGATATTGGAGTCAACCAAGGTTGTCCTTTATCCCCTACTCTATTCAGGATGTACATTGACAGATTAGAGGAATGGCTAATGTAATAAAGATTCTCCTATATGCAGATGATCTTATTCTAATAGCAAAAACAACATGAGATTTGAAGGAGCACTTGAAAGCCCTAGAATTATTTTGCCATGAGGTAGAGATGCAGGTGAACACCGACAAAACTAAGGTCATGATCTTTACCTTGAATAGAAAGAAGGTTCATAGAGAATACATCTTTGAAGACATCCCTTTGCAAGTGGTCGATGAATATAAATACTTGGGTCTTGATTTCCACAATAAACTTAGCTAGGAAAAATGCAGAGCAAAGAGGTTACAAGGAGGATGGAAAACATTATAATCACTACAAAATAGATGTAGAAGTGTCCAGCTATGGGATTGGAAAACTAGGAAAAATATTTTTGGGCTTCTAGTAGTGTCAATTGTGCTATATGGTTGTGAGGTATGGGGTAGTAACACTTCAACAAGTAAATGTAGACAGATAGAAAGACTGCAAAAACATTTAATCACAAGTAGCCTTAAGATTAAATCGTCTATTCCGTATGGGATTGTCTTGGCGGAGGTCGGGGCTTTTTCTATTGAAGCGACAATTATGTGTCGTTTGCTAAGCTATTTAAGAAGATTAGAGAACATGGAGCAACATCGTTGGCTAAAAATATCAACAAAAGAGAAATTAGATAGAAGAAAGAGCACATGGATGAAACAAAACAACAAATGGATGAATAAGTGGGGTATTAAAATAAGTGAGTGCGCAAGCATCGACAAGGAAATAAAAAAACATGTTCAAGGAAAATTCAAGGAAATCATGTGGGCTGGGCATCTTGGGAAGGAGTACATCAAAAATTTTAATCCCATACATGATCATACTCAAAAGAACTACATAGAAATGGAAAGAAAATGGAAAGCAAAAATGGAAATTGCCTAAATAAGAACTAGTTTGCACCAACTTAGATGTGAAACAAGAAGATGGACAATACCTAAATAATAGTGGGTAGACAAAAGATGTTATTGCACTCAAAAAGCAGTGGAGATAGAATGACATTACATCATAGAGTGCTCAACCTACAAGGATGTTCAGGTGAATTACATTGATACACTAAAAGTGAACTCCTTGAGAAATTTGTTTGAAGAAGAAAAGGTTTTAAGGTTGTAGATTTCCTAACCAAGATACATAGTAGATGATCCAAGCTGCTAAAGGAGAAAGAGATCTAGTTAGTAGGCCTGCTGCTTTTGGTTTTCACTTGCTTGTTTTGTTTGTTGGCTATCCATGGGTACCATAGGTTGTTTGGCCTCGTGGACGTTATTAAAAACTTTCATTCATTCATTCATTCATTCACTATTGCAACCTATATCAAAACAAAATAATGTGACTGGACATTAAGCAATTACATACATGTATACACGTCATTTTGTAATTCTCGTGGTGAAATAGGCTTTAAATCTAGATAATGTTGGAATCGTCATCCACTGGTTCACAAAAAGTCTTACATGATGGTTTATTAGTCTTCTCACAGGGAAAATCCAAATTAATGCAAATATATTATAGTTGGATTGCACCAAAAAGAAGCAAGAATATTATGTATACAATAAATACATGAATATCATGTACATAATAAATATAGAAAAGTTATGCACGCTTTAAGAAGTACATGGATTTGTCAAAAATTGACATTTCCTCTCAGCTACAAGCTTAATGTATATTGTTTGAATGAAATTCATAAGTTCAAAGATAATGTAGTAGAGAATACTATATACATAGTCTTAGTATCAAAGAATGTGTATGGAAAAAGATAAAGAAAAGGAGTCAAGGTGAGAAGTGGAGGAAAGTTGTAGATGAGAATTTTTATGCAACTCACATATCAAAATTCCTCCTACCGTCATGTTCCTACCAGCCTAAGTTTTCACCTAGCAAGGGAAACTGTTGCACTTAACATTTGAAAATGTTTATAAAAGAAGAGGTGAAAAAGTACATCTTATTGAGATTGGATCTGTTGCAAGTCTTGGAGGTGTTGCAAAGGTAAGGGATGCATTTTGTGTAATATTTTACACTACTTGGTTTATGTTTCACAAAAAATAATATAGTTATAAATTATAAAAAAATTATATCAGTGCAATTGGATTTTTGTAATTGGGAGAAAAATTATACATTTTTCTTATTGGAAACTCTTTTAAAACCATAAATTTGGGAGCTGTAAGGGTTTTGGAGGGGTAAGGATCCTCAAAAATTTAGAAAATGGCTTGCAGTGTGTTGAAAATTATGCTACCCCAAATCTCAAATTTTGATAGTTGACAACTATGTTGTTTGGGAGAAAATGATGTCAACCCAACTCAAATTCAAGAACCTTTGAGATATAGCCTTTGGGCATACAACTAGACTTGCACATGTTGGCTTAGATAAAACCAAATTTGACAAGGACAATCAAAATGACAAATTAGTTTTTTTTGGAGTGTTTGATGAGGTTCAAACTCACATTAGAACAAGCACCATAGTAAAAGAGGCTTGGCTCATGTTAAAATCGTATATGAGGCCAAAACTCATAATCAAATTCTCCACTACAACATCAATTACTCCTTTGAATGCAAAATGATGAGAAATTAAAGACATTTCTAAGAAGATTAGTTGAGATTAAAACATCACCGCAATTGTTAGATGAATAATAACAAATGCTTTCGCTTGTACCCGTAGCCTAAAGATTATTGCCCCTTGTTTCACTTGTTTGTCACATTTCTGAATGTAGCAAATCAAAACAACCTCTTGTGAAGGTTTGGTAAAGTCACTTCAACAAGTAAAGTGAATCCATGGGGAGACTTCAAAATTTGAATATAAAGACCATCATTAAAAAAAGTATAAAGGAAAACAACATGAATGTTAAAAGTGGTCCATTAGGATCAACAAAACCAAATCAAGAAAACTCTTTTACCAAAAAGAAGTGTTTCATTTATGTAAGAAAGGGATAGGGTTATGATCTCAATGACTCTTTGTATAATTCCTATGCCAATACTGAATCTATCCTTAGGAACTCAAAAAAATCTTCTTAGGTGGACAATAAGAAAATTCCCCATTGGTAAAAATATTCTTATAAGGAACATAGAAATCTATAATTTATTTAGAAGAAGAGGAGTTATTGCATGTTTAGAATCACATGCCTCCACTTCAAATAGTTTAATTTAGTATGTTGATTTGGGTGCATCTAGACACATGACAAGCAATTAAGAGTGGCTTTGTGATCACAATACATCCACCTCCTTTGGGTAAGCATCCCCTAGTGATGTAAAATCATGAGATGTTAAGGAAATTGGTGATACCCTTGTCCCTTAAAACTCACAAATGTAGAATTATAGAGTTTCTATATATTCTAGGGCTCATAAAGAACCAAGCATCTTTGTAAGTTAGCAACTTGAGCACAAATGAGAAGTTGAAGTTGACTGCTAAAATGGTGAGAAACTTAGTCTCACTAGAGATAAATCTAGAAATTGTGAAGCTCTTTCTCATGATTAAGGGATCAAAAGGATGTTTAAGCTTGATGTCACACATGAAGATGATGCCCTTGTAGTAAAGAAATAATGTATCCACAACTCTTTGGCATTGAAGATTTGACCATCTCATATTTGCTATCTTCTTGCTTTAAATTGATAGGGGTGAGGACATTCCTATGTAACCTAGTCCTTGAAGATCATATTATAACTCCCCTCCTAATTTCCATCACGAGTCGCTTCTATTGTTGTCGTCTTGAATCTCTCAAACCATCCCATCCACCCAACACCTTCATGTTTAGAGTTAGAAGGGATATCTTAATGTTCTATAGTTTTTATATTATTTTAAAATTTTAACCAATCCCAAACACAACAATATAAAATAAATCTAATCCAAATTTGACCCATCCAAGAAAATCTAAACTCACTAACTACTAAAGCTCTCAAAATTATTAATCAAATACATAACATCTATTCAATCTAAATTAATCTAAATTAAATCCATGTAGCCAATCTTAAATCCAAAGATCCTACAAATTTAAACATGTAGCAAGAAAATTAGAAAAATCTTTAAAACTATCCAAGTAACCCAACACACATCCAAAAGTATTCATAGGTTTTGTTCCCAACTCTACTACAAGCATTTCTTAGTTTTAAAAAAATGTTACATTATTATCAAGATACATTGTTCCCTGTCCTTAATATTTCTAGGGATATATCATTCCCTCATCAACAACGTTATTATCAACATCAATCAATCTTTCATTTTACCTTGCTTAGGGAACAAATCTTGTTTATTTTTGTCTTATGTTTAGTCGCTTGTTTAATTGGATTCTTGTTTTGTTTCACATGTGTATTAGTCCTTGGGGATTTTTGTGTCAATCTCATAAAAAATATTTCCATATCATGGTGCATCATTTTCGTATGAATCTTGGGTTTGTTATATCATATCATGCGCTTAAGAAAAACCATGTTTCTCAACATACTTGATTTTTTTTTTTCAAGATTCATATCATGTATAACATTTGCAATATCTCGCAGACTACAACTGCCTCTCCCCCCTGTGCGCATGACTCTTCTGGCTCGCACTACCCCCACATAGGGTTTTTTTGCGGGCTTTTCGAAGCTCGAATCCTGCTGCTCCTGAGAGGCCTTCTCCGTCATTGCAGTCTTCGGAAGTGTTGCCTTCTCCTGTCTGCCATGCCTCATCTGGGGATGTGCCTACTGCAGCAACGGCTAGGGTTTTGGTGGTGGACTCTTTGGCTATCCAGGCTTTTGGTCTTATTTCTAAGTTCTCAGAGGTTCCAGGGGAGTCTTTTGCTAAGATTGTGTCTAAGAAAACTGTGGTTGAGAATGGAGCTAGGGCTTCTACTCTGGTTCCTGTGTGTGGAACTGTCTCGGTCAAAATTTTGTCTATGGTTGAAGGGGATTTGGAGAACAATACTGAGATTTTTAAAGCTCATGGACTTATTTGCTAATTTACGGGATTATGGCCTAGCCTTCCCCTTTTGCATGAATGGGTCACTCGTAAATGGAAACCATTGCTATCAGGTACTATTCATATATTTCCTATGGCAAAGGGATTTTTCATTGTAAAGTTTGATGTTGTTGAGGATAAAACCAAGATCCTATGTGATCACTTCTTTTGTTGGGAGGATGATCAATTTATGCTTATGGTAAAGCCCTGACACCCAGATTTTAATCCTTCATCTGAATTCTTTAGTAAGATCCCGATATGGGTTATACTCCCTAACCTCCATCTTCATCTCTGTCATGATTCCATTCTTGAGGAAGTGGGTGAGTCTTTGGAGGAATTTTTGTTGTTGGGTCATGAGTCCTACAATACACTTCATTCCACTTTTGCTCAAATTTTAGTTGAACTTGACACCTCAAAGAGTCTCCCAGCTGAAATAAAAATTGAATAAACCTTAAGATCTTGGATCCATCAGCTTGACTACGAGGGAATTTCCTTCAGATGTTGTAAATGTTTTAAGACTGACCACATTTTAGCACATTGTGGCTTGTATTTCAAGAAAAAGAAAACTTCTCCCTCTTGGTGGAAGGGTTCCTCTACCCAACATTATACAGTTCTCAAAAGTCCCTCTCAGCCTGGGAAGAAGGATTTGCCTCCTGCTACCTCTGTTGGGTCTATGGTAGCTGTTGGTTTTGACTTTGTTCCTGTTGGTGTTATTTCTATTCCCTTCCCGTTGGCTACTATTGCTGGTGGGTCTGCTAGCGGTTATGTGTTTGTTGGAGCTGAACCTGTTCTTTCTTTGTTGGTTGCTGGTGGACTATGGGTGTTAGTTCGGCTGGTCCTACTGGTGTTCTAGCTCCTACTTGCTCTGGTTTGGAAAAGCCATTAATTAACAATCTTATGGTTGGGGCTAAAGTTGGCCCCGTGCTGGATGTGTCGCTAGAAGTTTCTACTCCTTTGCTGGGTGTTGGTTCTTCAGCTTTGAAGTGTTTGTAGGATGAGGCTGCTAGAGTTGAAGATGGCTGGGTTACAATTAAAGGAAAAAATGTTAAAAGATCCTCTTCTTCTTTTGACATGACCCTTCGGTCCCATAGGAAGGGGTCAAAAGGATAACTCTCTCTTTTACCGCTGATGGTCTCCAATGATTTATACTTTGTTGCGGCTTGGGACTGTTTCATCTGAGTTTTCACTGAGTGTGTTTCTCTTAGGCCTCTTGTTCAAGCTGGTCTGTTGTGTTATGAGAATTCTTATTGCTCTATCTTAAGTTCCCTTTTTGTACAGGGTTTCGGGGCCCCTTCAAAACATGTTGTTACCTTCATAAAAAATATTTGCAATATCTCATTTTTTAATTGGCAATCCATTCAATCACCTTAACAATTAAGTCACTTGAGGTATACTTAGATTAATCTTTCTACCAATCTAATCCCTCAAACATCTCTTTTAAGTATCTTTTGATCCACCATTATGTGTAGCAATGTAATTTCAAAGTGGGAAAAATGTGCCACTTAAAGTTTTGTACAAGATTCATATCATGTATCACATTTACAAAATCTCATCTTTTAAATTAGAAATCTATTTACTCACCCTTCGTCATATTCATTCATACTTCTCCATAAAACCATATATTTCAAGAGCTCGTATGTAGCTTTAATCCTTCTACACCTTCTTGAGGGGGCATTCGTCCTCCCTAATCATTTTAGTCATCAAGTCATCATCTTAAAAATCATGTTAGTTGAGGCATATGTATATTAATCTTATCACCGATTCAATCTCGCTAATCATCTCTTTTTACTATCTTTGAAGTACCATGTGTAGCATTATCACTTCAAAGAAGGAAAAAAATGTAGACAATTAATCATCCACTTAATACCTTGTCGAGAAACACCTCATAATAGACCAATCTCATCCACATTTACTCTTTTATATCATTAAATATACAACATTACCACATTTTGTAATTAACTAAATCAATCTTTATTATTTAGTTTTGATTAGATTAGCATGGTAAGGGCCGCCCAAAACCATTATAAAAGAACCATCAAGGTAAAAGGGATGAACCTTGGAAGGTATGAGATTGAGAAAACATCTAGCTACAAGCTACAAGGCTTTTGACCAGGGCGCAGAGTCAATAGGAAACAAGGGTCCCAACCGTAATGAGGAAAATTCTTTTTCATAACAAACAAAAGAGAAAGATGAGAAGAATAACTTTCCTCCAAGGAACACAGTCTGGCAATAATATCATCTTAGGCCCCAATGTCATGGGAAACAGGCAATGAATCCACAAGTGAGGAATCAACAACTATACAAGGGATAACAAGAGGTCCAATATCAAATACTAGTGTCAACAACGAGAGAAGGTTGGGTTGAAGAGGAAGCCACTAAAATATCAGGAATTAGGCATACATCAAGAGTTGGGTGTGTAGCAGGATTATCCGTAGTTGTGGCCATTGAACAAGAAGTAGGAGGAGCTACGCTAGAATCAACATGGCGCTTCAAGGAAACATCAATAGGGCTCAAGATTGAGGTATCCTCTGAGGAGGCAGGAACATCAACCATCAAGTGACTATCATTAGCATTCTTCAATCAAGTGGTCAAATACTTTTGATGTGCAAGAGAGTGATCCAAAGCTAAGCGGCCAGTAGCGAAGAAAAGACGTCATTCGAAGGGGATGTCCTATAAATCAAAAATTTGTGAGCAAGTTCGATCCCTAACCATCAAAATGACATCACTATGAAGGAGCTCAAAGATATCGATATCCACCAAGATTCAAGTGAAGATGGTATGCCCAAACTACAAATTAGAGTCATCAACCTTTAGGAAGCAACCGACTGAGTTGTCTATAACCTCAAAAAAAATATCCTCCAAGATTGGAAAGGAAGATTTGGGAGTCTGATCTAGATTGGTCGCAAATGTAGTGGTTTTGAGAGGGGGTTAAAGGAAGGAGACCAAGGATTGACTGAAAGCAAGTGTTCCTCCTAAGCCCAATGTTTCTTGTAGATATTGATTAATCTAGCCACAATGGGCTCCTAGGTAGCTGAGAGCCAGTTGTGCAGATTAGGAAGAGAATGCCAAATGTTGGAGAACTTGGACACCAGGCCTATATGCTAGTAAAACTCCTCATTTTTAGCAATCTTTGCACTTCAAACAACTATTAAAGAAGGTTTGGCTTAAGGGAGA
>MU223326.1:680534-705257 GCA_018584345.1 Thuja plicata
TATTTCCATAGATTAGATTTGCATTCATATTTCCTTTCATAGACTAATATGCATTGTTATCATATAGAGTAGATTTTATTTTTTATGCATTTGAATCTCTCGTTTCATGGTGTATTTGCAATAGACAGAACTAGGTCAATCTGAGAGCCTTCATTTTACATTTTTACACATCCATGACTAGAGAGCTATGGATCGATATTTGAGGCCTCATTCTTGAGCAACCTTGAATGAAATGATTCCTAGAAGTGTGACACCATTTATGCACACAAGAATAAGTAAATCAAGTCATAAACAAACTATGAGAAAAGATAGTGATAGTGAAAGTGAAGAAAAAGATCTTGATGAAATTGAAGCACTTATGGCTAGGAGAATGCAGAGAGGCAAATGTAAATACAAAGGTAAATTACCACTTGTGTGTTTTAATTGTAAAGAAATTGGACACTTTGCTACACGATGTCCTAATAGAAGAAAAGATGACAGAAGTAATGATAGGTCATTTGAAATGAAGTTTGACAGAGGTGATTATAGAAGCAACCGATAATCAGAAAGAAGAGATACCCGAGAATACAAGGACAAAGGAAAGAAGGCTAGTTACCTAGCTAAATGCAAAGATGAAGATACTGACACCGAATATGATGAAGACATCCAGATGGTATTTGTGGCAGTAAAAGATGATTCAGATGATGATGAAGAAAGTTATGTAGAAACTGCACTCATATCTAAAGTTAGCAAAAATGATGTCTGGATCATAGATAGTGGCTGCACTCACCATATGACCAGTGACAAACAAAAGTTTGAGACTTTTGAATACTATAATGGTGGTTCAGTAAGAATGGGTAATGACGCACCTTGTCCAGTTGAAGGTAAAGGAACTATAATGTTGAATAACCTGATAAAATGTGAAAATTCTTATTGGGTGAAAGGATTGAATTATAATCTATTGAGTGTTTCTCAGTTGAATAATTCAGGTCACAGAGTAGCATTTGAGAATAAGAGGGCAAAGATCTTCAATAAATCAGGAAGCCTGATTGGTACCGATGAGCAGACAAAAGGTAACTTATTCTATTTGAATGATACTGACACCAATTTATTAATGGTAGAAACGAAGATATATGCTTGTGGCACAAAAGATTGTCATGTAAACTTTGACAACATGATAAAGATAAGCATAAAGAGAAATGTAGAGGCTTACCGACGATGATTAAGCCAGACAATATCATGTGCAAAAATTGTCAAAAAGGTAAGATGACAAAGTCTAGTTTCAAAAGAAAAACCCATACATCTGATACCATTCTAGAATTAGTCCATACTAATCTATGTGGACCCATGAGAACAAAGAGCTATTATGGTGATAGATATTTTATTCTCTTTGTTGATGATTATTCTAGAATGATGATGGTAATGTTTCTAAAAGATAAATCTGAAGCATTCAATATGTTTAAATGGTACAAAGCAATGGTAGAAAAGAGAAGTGGTAAAGAATTGAAATGCTTAAGATCAGATAAAGGAGGGGAATTTATTTTAGATGAATTCACTAACTTTTGTAATGAGCATGGAATCAAAAGACAGGTCTCTACACCGAGAACACCACAACAAAATGGAATTGTTGAAAGAAGGAACAGATCCATTGTTGATTGTGCAAGGACACTGATGATAGAGAAAGGCACCACCCAAATCTTCTGGAGGGAAGCTGTCAGTACTTCTGTTTACACATTGAACATATTACAATTCAAGAAAGACACCAAGAAGACACCCTATGAGCTATGGTATGGTTACACACCCAATGTAAGTTACTTCAAAAATTTTGGTAGTCAATGTTATATCTTAAAAGATGATAGAAATGGAAAGCTTAACTCCAAAAGTGATGAAGGAATCTTTCTAGGGTATTCCACCAAGAGCAAGGCTTATAAATGTCTCAATAAAGCCTCTAACAAAATTGTTGGAAGTACAAATGTAAAGATAGATGAATTTGCAGAGAAGAATGAAAAGGAAAGCACAAAAGAACCAGAGGACTACAACAGGTTTGTTTACAATGAAGAACCTGACACTCTACCCGAGCACCAATGTATAGCTCCCAAGCAACAAATTATTGCACTCGAGCATCAGGCTGCAAATACCGATAATCAGGATATTGCTCAAGATGATGTACCAAGTGATGGAGATCAGAATGAAGGACAAATTAATGATCAAGATGATAGACAAAGAATTGAACCTATACTTTCCAAATATGTTATAAGGCACCATCCATAGAACCAGATCATTGGAGACAAGAAGGCTAGTATGAGAACCAGAAGTAAGTCTCTAAACACAAGATGTCTAATTTGTGATTTTGAGCCAAAATCTTCAATGTTGCACTTGATAATGATGAATGGATTAGTGCTATGAATGGGGAAATTGAGCAGATTGAGAAAAATGTACCGAGACCAGATGACAAGAATGTCATCGGTACAAAATGGATATTCAGGGATAAACTGAATGAGAATGGAGAAGTCACTAGAAACAAAGCAAGAATATTATGCAAGAGGTATGCACAAGAAGAAGGGATTGACTATGGAGAAACCTTTGCACCCATTTCTTGGCTAGAAGGAGTGGGAATATTACTTTCTTATGTTGCATGTAAAGGATTCAAGGTATGCCAAATGGATGTCAAGTCTGCTTTCCTAAATGGAATACTTGAAGAAGAGGTATACATTGAGCAACCAGAAGGGTTTGTTGATACAGACAAAATAAACATGGTATGTAGATTACACAAAGCCTTGTATGGATTGAAACAAGCACCCCGAGCCTGGTATGAAAGACTTCATTCCTATCTTATAAGTATTGGATTTGTAAGGACTAGTGAAAACAATATTCTTTTTTTGAAGGAATATACTGATGTTAACATTTTGATTGCTGAGATATTTGTTGATGACATCATATTTGGAGGCAATGATATGCTATGCAAATCATTTGCAAATGAAATGAATGAAGAGTTTGAGATGTCTATGTTTGGAGAGATCAAGTTCTTTCTTGCTCTACAGATCATGCAACAAGATGAAGGTATTTTCATTACACAAACAAAATACATCAAAGAAGTGTTGAAAATATTCAAGATGGAAGATTCCAAGCCAGTTGGAACACTGATGGAAACTAGATGTAAGCTGATAAAGGAGGACAAGTCATCAGAGGTAAATCAAACTTTGTACAGATCAATGATTGAAAAACTCATGTATGTTGTACATACTAGACCAGATATTGCACATGTAGTAGGAATAGTTGCAAGATTTTTTGCTAATCCCAGGGAATCACATATGACTGCTGTGAAAAGAATCCTAAGATATCTGAAGAATATCGAGGAATATGGCTGATGGTATAGAAGAGAAGGCAAATTTGAACTTAAGGTCTTTACCGACGCTGATTGGGATGGAAATATTGATGACTGAAAGAACACAACTCAAGGAGCATTCTTAATGGGTGACAGACTTGTCACATGGATCATCAATAAGCAAGGATGCATCTCTCAGTCTACTACAAAAGCATAGTATGTTGTTGCTGCTGCAAATTGCTCAAATATTGCATGGATCAAACAATTACTAGAAGGTATGCATATGAAAATTCTTGAACCAATAATTATTTATTGTGATAATACGAGTGCAATAAACATTTCCAAGAATCTAGTCATGCATGCTAAGACAAAACATATTTCTATTAAGTATCATTATTTGAGAGAACAAGTTCAAGCAAAGGAGGTGATACTTGAGTATGTGCAATCAAAGGAACAATTAGTCGATATCTTCACCAAGCCACTGCCCAAGGATGCATTTGAGTACTTGAGAAAGAGACTAGGGGTTAGACCCTTGTCTACTGGTCAGTAAGATGACTAGAAGGCTGCAACAGCCTACATATTATTAGAATGGACTTCAAAGATACATCTATACACATCAAGGTATTTATCTACTCCAAGCACCAGAGTTATTGTATTGCTGATGGATTGGGAAATTCAAGGAGTATATTACTGTCAAAATATTTGTTTGGCATTACTATCAAAGGGAGAGATTATATCCATTATCACCTCAAGGAGAGATTATATCCATCACATTATCCAAAGGGAGAGATGTAACCAGAAAGGGAGAGTACATACAAAGGGAGAGAATTGCTGACAAGAGACATCAAAAGAAAAGAGAACAGTGAAAGGGAGAGAGTTTGACACAGGAAAAAAACACATCACATCAGAAGAATAAAGATTCTACATCTATCTAGTGAAGGGATTGAAGACAAAATAAAAACTGCAAGAATAAAATCTAAGCTAAATAAGCTTACCGAGGACCATTTATTTGTATCGGTTATAGTACATAAGATTGGTAGTTTGATGAACTTGAACTATTATATTTCATATTATATTAGCAATAATATAGTATGATAATGTAGTGTGTTGCCATCAATGCCAAAGGGAGAGATTTCTGAACTATAACTAATTAAATGTTTGAAGATGTTAATTTGATGATCACAGAGACATAAGAAAGTTAATGCAAGGCATTAAATCAGTTAATGTATTGTATTGTCATTGATTTCAACTTGATATAATCTGTATGGTCATGGACATACTACTAGAAGACTTCAGAGAACCGATGAATCAAAGACTATGCTATCAGTAATGCATATAAGTAAAGTATTCACAAAGTGACTATATACACCGACGGAGTGCACACCAACGGTCAGAGTAAATCAATGAGAGCAAAGTCACAGTGTTACCCGATGAGCAAATGCACAACATTACCGTCGAGCAAGGTCACAGAGTTGCCTGATGAGCAAAGCACAGTGTAACTTGACGGACAAAATTATAGTGTTTCTTGATGGACGGAGATCCCAAAGACAACTGAAGTCACACTGATGGAACAGTCAGTTATCACCAATGACTAACTAAAGTATTGACCGACAGAACAAAGAGTTCATTTATTGACAAAATGCTTAGCTGTCAAGAGCTAAAAATAGACTTAACTGATACTTATCATTGTTTTAATCAACAAGATAAAGTCAGAGATAAGTAAAGGATTTAAAGCTGCTTTGTCCAGTTGGCAAGAAGATCTCTATGAGATAAAACTAGAGTTTTTCTTTAAATCTAATTGGCGAGAATTGTGGATCATGCCAAGATCAAGAAAGCCAAGAAATGGTGAAATCATGTCTATATAAGAGATAGACTTATTCATTATGAAAAAGGGGGAGTGACAAGAGAATAGATGCTGAAGAGATTCTGAAGGAGAAGAAAGTCTTCATTCAGACTTGATCAATCAAGCTGAGGAAAGAGCTAAATTTTGCAAACACCGACGAACAAAGATACAACATCACAGAGCAGAACAATGTGGAGCAAAGGTATTGAATTGGTTACATTGATCAGAAAGGTAATGCACTTACAATAGATCTGAAAATATGCAATTCAAGTTGTATATGTGAATAGATTAATTTACTGTTTCAGTTTAACTATTGAAGCATCAAGTCTCTTAACCGAGAAGGACTTAAAAGTCTTTTGTAATTGAGATACATCCCAAGGAGTATCAAAAAGTTTGATCATACAAAGTAGCATTGGATATGCCCGATACCTATTGATAGGCCAAGTGAGTGTTTGATCAAGGATGGTAGCATTAGATGCCATATACTAAGTGACAAACTATCTATTTAAATCCTCTAACAAGGTTAGTACACCTAACAGTGTGTTTTCAACCTTTAATAGGGTTGGCTCTTAACCAAGCTCACTTCATAAGAGTAAAAATTTGGGGTATCGGTCCTAGTGGTTTTTCCCTTAAAAGGGTTTCCACGTTAAAAATCCATGTGTTAATGTGTCTATGAGTCATTACTTTATTGTTTTGCATTTCACATAAGTAAATTTGGATTGATCGGTATACACTAGTTATTTACTATGTTTCGGTAAATAGTAAGACTGCTTATCGGTAAACATACAGAAGAAGGTTTACAAAGCTTTCCGACAAGTAGTAATTTGATATAAGTATTTCAAGGCATTCATCTTATAGGACTGAATATAACTAGAGGCTTAAAAGTGGTAATAAGTTTTAAAGGGTTGATTTAAGGATTAATTTTTTAGGCCACTGATTCACCNCCCCCCCCCCCCCCCCCTCAGTTATTACTAACATATATATGTACTAGAGGATGAGTATCGTCCACTTGTGATTTTTCTATCTCCACTTTCTTTTATGTCATCTGATCTTGCTCTGTCTTCTATCTTCTGCCTCTGTTTCTTTCTCTATTACTTCCTCTTGTCTTGTTCTGATCTCAGGAACATCCATCACATCAACTGCAACTTGTTCTTTCACTATTTCTAGAACATCCAAAACATTAATTTCTTCTTATTGTTCCACCTCCTTGACATTAGGAACATCAACTGTAGGTAAACCAAATTCAAGAACTGCAATACTTGCACCTTGATTTTTAGGATTGACTTCATATTGGTTCCTTTCAAGATAATCTCTCATAATATTTTTTGTCTCCTCAATAACTTCCCTTGTTTTTCCCATCATGATCTGATTCATTCCAAGTTTACTCTTAAACTCCTTGTATAAGTCCTTAAGAATATATTTTAATTCCTCTATAGATATGACCAAACATATATCTACCAATACCTTTTCTCTCAACCACTTATCATCAGCTAGAGCATATCTTTTCCTAGAATCTGAAATATTGTACAGACTCTTGGGTAAATCAGATGCAATTTCAATAAGTTCCTTTTTGAATCTATACAAATATGTCACCATGACCTCTTCAAGTACACTCTTTTCTTCTTCATCAAATTTGTCAAATAAATTTTGCAATGACTTAAAATTACCATGAGATGCAATACTCTTAACTATATCATTTACGAACATGCCATGTTCATCTGAATCAAATTTAGTCTTCTTACATACTTGTTCTTCCTAACCATATCGTTCGGGCTTTGAGGTTTGTGGAGATTTGGTCTTCTTTAGCTTCTTTAATTTTTTTACCTCATCATTTGATTATGTTTCCTCATCATCTTCTATGGTAATTTCTTCTTTCTTTTCCTCTGTCTTCTTCCTCTTTACTTCTTTCACATGTGGTGAAACTTGGGGTTTCTTTGATGTTGAAATCCATGTCTGCATTGAAGCTTGAGTTCATGTGGCTTTGATTTCAAGCTTCAATTTACAATATTCCTTTCAAATAAGCATTTTACTATATAAATCTTTCATCTAATCGGTGCCTAGGTCTTGCATGTTGGCACGAATGTATTCCCTAACATCCTCAACATGAAAAACCCCATACAACACATTAAAAAATGCACCCTTTAGATCCACTTCCATCGACTTAAATAAATGTTTCTTGAATTTTGGTCGGGGCCTCTCGGTGATATCAACTATAATTGAAGTACTCATCATGAAGAATTGAAATTTTGGAGATACACACACATAAATACCTTTCATGGAGTTAGGTTTTGCGTGTAAATTTCTTTAAAAAATTGCCTTATCGCTTCGATTTGAAAGGAATTCTCTTGCAGAGCTCTTCTTCTATCATATTCTTTAATGCAAAGTGACAAATGCAAGCTACAATTTTCTTTTTGTTTCACGCATACCTAAATTTTAGGTATCATTAATCCTTCAAGCCCTAAATATTCGCAAATATCCAATTCACTACATGGTTCATAGAGATCGATTGTGCACCTTCAAAACTTGTTAAATTATTTCAGTAAAGACTTCAAATCCTTTGTGCCAACTAATTACAACTTGTCAATGCTTACCAGATTCAGGCATCAACATCTACAGGGGGTTTCATAAGATTTTTCTTATAATATCCCCCTAGGCCAAAGGCCTAAACTCAATTCCTTGAGAGATTTCTAGCACCAGATCCAGATGCGGACCCTTCAGTTGTGTTCTCAACATTCTTTTTTACCCATGTCCGCTTCATCTTCTTTCGAACATCTTCAACATTAATTTTTTATTTGCCTTTATCCTTACCTGGCTTATTTCTTCTTCTGTCTACCAAACCTCTCTTTTTTTCTAGTATTAGTCCTGCAGTTCCTTGCAATATGACCATATATATTGCATTTGTATCATAATACATTCCTTTGCCCATTGTCATTGCTCATCTGGTTTCTTCTTGCTCCACACCACTTTGCAATGTGACCAAATCCATTGTATGCATATTACTTGATGTTTCTTTTGTTATTGAAAGAGTTATCCATAACACTTCTGCAATCACTTGGCTTATGACCATGTTTGTTGCAGTTAAAACATTGACCAGGAAAAGATGCATTATTTTGATTCATCTTATTCCTACAATGCATGGATTTATGACCAAATTTGTTGCAGATATATTACTTACCACTGGTCCTTTGAGCATTAGGTTATCTTGCAGAAGTCCTCTTTGTCTTGTTCTTCTTTTCAGATCTAGGCTTGTCTTGACCGAATCTAGAGATTTCTCCTTTCTCAAATCCAAGACCACTCTTGTGATATGGACTCCTTTAAATCTCAAGAAATGAACCAAGTTTGGCAGAGATGATCATGAACTTCTCATTATAGTCATCATCAATCACAAGTTCATCTCTTAGATCTTCCTGAATATCCTTGGCCTCTTGTAGATTAGCAACAAGTCTATTGCATTCATTAGATATTTCCTTTAAGGACTAATTGAGATTCTCTCGATCTTATTCTTGTCCTCGATCTCCTTGGTCATCCTCATTACTATAGATTCAATCTCATTCTTCATGACTGCATTATCTCGCTTAAGTTTCCACATTCTTTAGTATTCTCCTTCAAGCCTTGACTCAACTAATCATCATCTGAGTTCTCTGTATCCTTTTTCTATAGACCTTCACAAAGTCTCCTTCTCTTCATGTTTGCTTGCTTCAAACATGTTTTCAATTTCTTAATGAAAATTTAAGCTTCTCAGAGATTCCTCTTCAACTCTTAAACTTCAACTTTAGACTGATCAAGATCATCCAATGCAACTAAGAGGTGTTCTTGCAAACCTAAATCCATCCTTCTTCCTAGATTACCCTCAACTTGTTAGGATTCCTTCAAGGTAATAGAGATCTGATACCAATTTTTGGAAGGAGGGAACACTGAGAGGGGGGAGGGGGGTTGAATTCGTGTTCTACAAATTTTAACTTTGTTATTCAGATTCACAAACTACTTAACACATATATTGAAAAGAAAAATGCAAGAACATAAAGTAAATAAGCATAACACCATAACACATGGATTTTTATCATGGAAACCCTATTAGGGGAAAACGTATTGTTTAAGGTGGTTAGAAGGTAAAAATTTCTTCAACATTTGAAAGGTTGCAAGTACTTGAGCCTAACAAATTTGACGAGGACAAAGGAAATATTGAGCATCAAATTGACATGTAGGTAAGATATGATGTCTCATTGATAACCAATACTTAAGTATTTTTAACATCAACCTGAAGGAATGTCTCCTTTATTTCTTGATAGAGTTCCTCCTCTTGACCCTATTCTAGTTGTTGCTCCTATTGAGCCTGATATTTCTAGGGAGTCAAATTCTTAATCATCTTTGGCTTTGGGACAACTATCTTCTTTAGTTAAACACTCTTATTTTTCTTGTGTGATGGAGGAGGTTGAGGCAATAGTAGATGACTCTCCTCTCTTATCTCCCAATCTAAGGATTTGGATAATGTTGTGTCTTGGGCCATTGACCAAGGGAGGAAGAGAGATATTTTCAAACATATATATAATTCTAATACACAGACTTTAGGTGTTCAATCAACTAAGAAAAGGATTGGTGTGGTTTAAGTGATTTCTTCTTTGACCATTTTTGAAATTCGATTTTTTATTGGATAGTTGTTGTATTCAGACAATTTAGTTGTATTTGTGCTAGTTTTAGGTCTTTTTTGTCTAGTTGGTTTATTTTATAAAGGGTTTTGAAGCCCCTTCAAAACTTGTTTTACTCATATAGTTAAAAATATTGATCCCAAGTAAGAAAATCATTGGTTGTAAATGGATTTATAAAGCTAGTATAAAGCTTTTCTTGCCACCAAAACATACATGTAGGAGGAAGGGGTAAGCTATGAAGAGACATAAGTACCCATTGTGAATATGGCTATATTTTGGATGGTTATCTCCATGATTGCTTAGTTTAAAAAAAATATTGAATGAATGTTAAAAGTGTCTTGTTAACAAAAGCATTGGAGGGTGAAGTATACATGACTCGTTAGTTGATTAAATCCCTATATTGATGACACCCACATTGCTATAGATGCCCAACATCACACAAAATAGGCCAAGAGATGCTATAGAGAATTACGAGGCTTATTGTAGTGACAAATCTTTAGTTTGATAAACTCGGAATAAGTTGCAGAGTGTATAATAATGTAACACTAACATGGAATAAAGATGCATACACTTTATCTATGCTATAGGGGCATAAAATAAGCTACAAGAAATTTTTCATAAGTTGCAAGTACAAAAAACTATGTTGCAGGAATAGTCTGTCGCTACAGGAACACGCCCATAAACTACATAACTAACACAAATCATATTATAGGAGATATTATTTCAATATTAACCACTCATTAAAACTCAAATACCCACACATACAGAAAATAACTCCTCTTTCAAGTAGCACAACTCATAAATCAATGCATTCACAAGAGCACATACAATCCAAGAGAGAAATCAGATTTAGGAGAGTAATATTTCATTACTTTACTCAAAATGTATAGTCATTTTTACATTCATTTATACAATATACACATTGCCTTGAAAATGTTCGTTACATTCTTAGATTCCCCAGTTCTTCTTTCTACCTCTTTGACCTCACATACTCCCTATTCTCTATTTTCCTCTTCTCTATTGTCTCTTTGCTTCTTCTTTCTTGCAATCTTCTCTTCTCTTCTCTTCTCTTCTTCCCTCTATTCTCTTCTCTGTGTTATGTTCTTCTTTTTCTAAAAACAAAAGTTCCCAATTTTTTTTTGGAAACTTCCTAGAAATCCTACCTAAAGAGGTTGCAGCAACCAAACTATTTTGAATTCAAAAATCCCTCATAAACCAATATGCTATCCATTGGGCTTCTTCTTGGGGCATAAATGTGGTTGTACGTTGGTAGTTGCCGCTCCAAACAATAAAAAATTCAAAATTTAAAATCTAAAAAAGTTTATTTCCTTTGTGCATAAAGGTTGCATGAAGTTTGAATAAAATAAAATGAAGTTTTTAATTATGATGCCCTTGCATAATATATGGAGTTAGGAAAGGTCATCAACCCTAATATAACTAATCACCTTAGAGATTCTATTTTTTGAAAAGATAAATCTAAAGCCACTCTTTATGTAAAAACTAATGGCATTGAGATATTAATCTTTATAATTTATGTCATAATCTTGTAATGACAAAAAATAGTGTCAATTTTACCAAGTAGTTAAAATATTATATATTATTTAGTAACTGGAGTAACAAATATAAGCCTACAATAATATTGTTTAGGTGTAGAATTTTGACGTTATCATCATAATTATTTTGTATCACAAAGTTAGTATGATAAAATTCTAAGAAAAAAACAATATGACTCAATTTAGTCATACATATACACATTTAAAAATTAAATAAAGGTCTCATCTGTTCATTGATTCACCGCTTATTGATGATTAGTGTATCAACAATTGACAGGTAGAATGATTGATCTTAATAGAACCTAACCAAACTTATGTTTTATAGTAAATTGTTAGTCTATTAATCTTGAAGAGGAACAATGACAAGGTACCAAGTAAATCCTTCAATATATCAAAGGTTGCCTTGATTTTGGCATTATTTATCAATGATTTCTTGACGTCACGCTAGTGGGATATAATAATTCCAGTTGTGCTTCAATTGGTTATGTTTTCAATCTTGGTTATATATGATTTGTACATTAATATTATATTAAATATATCTGATAAGTAGGAGATATTTTCCATAATAAGTTAAATTGTGATATTGCTATCAGGATTCAATTGTGTAATTTTTGAGTCAAACTCATTGATCCATGTTTCATGAGTAGTGGTTCACAAGAACCCATCTCTCATGACAATGAATTGAACACTTAGCACTCATTGCATCTAGGTGATGCTCACAAAGGAGACACACCGAGATTCCCCGAGAGGTCACCCATCCCAATCTTACTCCAGCTCAAGCACACTTAACTACAAAGTTTCCTCAATGGTTAAACCCACTTCTTGCAACCCCTTTTGCAAAACCTTCAACAAGTGTTGTGCCTTATGAACCATTCATTAGAAATCCCCTTAAGCTCATTAATTGATAAGTAGGATATATTGTCCACAACAAGTCATATTGTGATATTGCTATTAGGATTCAACTGTGTAGTTTTTGAGACAAACTCATTGACCCATGTTTTTTGAGTAGTGGTTCACAAGAACTCATCTGTCATGATAATGAATGGAAGACTTAGCTCTCATTGTTAAGTGTTCCATTCATTATTATGAGAGATGGGTTCTTGTGAACCACTACTCATGAAACATGGGTCAATGAGTTTGACGCAAAAACTACATAGTTGAATCCTGATAACAATATCACAATTAAATATATCTATTAATATAATATCAAATAGTATTATAATATTTTATAAATTGTTACACTATGTATTAATAACATGTAAGTGAGATAGATTTTATGTGGAGGATAGCCTTAGTATCATGACAATTACTAATAGAAAGGTTATTGTTTTGCCACTTCAAAAACGTCAAAGCTAAAACATCTATATCCAAGATTTCAAACAACACTAAGACAACTAAAAAAATACTTTACCTTAATTTTATCATTTTATTTTAAATTAGGTTTATAGGATCTTTATTAATATTTTAATTATTTTATTGAAAAACTGTTAAAATAAAATAAATTTAAAATACATTTTTTAGAAAAGTTACTAAAATAAAAAAATAAACTAAATTCTATATATATTCATTTCTTTAAATTATAAAAATACAATTTATTTTTATAAATCAATAAATGTTAAATTAAAATCCTATTTACTTATAATTTTTTAAAATTAAAATTGATTTCTATAAAAAAATGTGTGTTTGGTTTCAATTTTTTTAAAAAACTTGATGAATATATAAAATCCAATGTTGCCAAAATCACAAAGACAAGACAAAATAGAAAGAGAATCATATTACCTAGACACAAAAATTCAGCACATCAATAATCTTTTTTTTTTTGATCCTTAGCACATCAATAATCTTAACCACGTATAATAAACCTTAATTAGGTTAAAACTTTCAAGTTATCTAAACTCTACTTCCTATAATTAAATTTAAAATAAAAATGAAAAAATTATACAACACTTTGAGAAGTCATTTTCGAACCTAACATCCTCCTGAAGTACTTCATTTTATATGAAACCCTGAAAATGACCCATAAACGTATTCACGTGAAGTCGTAGTTCGGATATATAACTCCAGAGAATTTATGGAGCTGAAAGCAGAAGGGTAATGGCGACTACTGTCTTGGGATTTAGGGTTTAAGATGGCTATGCTTGCAGGGATTGGACGTGTTCTGAAAAAAAGTGCAGCATGGCGTGTATTGATAGCACAGGATGACACCCTCTATTCTCACTATCCAAGCCTTACAAGAGGAATAACTACAAAACTCTTCGTCGGAGGTATGGTTAACAATCCCCCAATTAATACGCTATTCAAATCAGCCAGTTGCATGAATCATTCTCTATTTGATGACACAGAACTTAGTACCAATACATATGTTTTGGTCAATTTTTAGAACTCTATATATATCTTAGCCTACGAATAGTGTCAAAATTGTTTTTAATTGCTGAAACTAATTTCTATTTAAATTTTGATAAGTTAGTAAATTCAAATTCTAAAAATAGATGGATATTTATTTCAATTGGCAAAGATGGATACATATGTGCACGTCTGATGCATGAGATGATATTAAAGTCCTCTAAATGATACAAGTAATCCACCATGAAAACCAACAATACTCCGAAATGATACAAGTACAATGAATGGCTAAGACTGTCTTGAGATCAATGACCCAGATTCATCCAGCAAAGCCCTAGGATAATCATAGCTACAATCATTACATGTTGACCAATTACATAAAAACACCACCTTGTGGGCCAATGAGAAAATTACAATGCTTTTGAGAACCAATGAGAAAGTTGGTTAGGTGAAGATATTAGGTGGACTCCATATGTACATTTGGCATGATCTGATTGGTTGGTCTTGGACACGTGCAATTGGGGTCTTCCGATTGATTGAAGATGAATGGGTGCCACCTCAACATGCTTATTTTGTAGACTTGATCAATCCCTTGGAGATGAAGAGATTTCTCTTGATACTCAACATTATTAAGCCTTAGATTGATTGTGGTGGCCCAAGTTGTTTCTTCTTCATGAATTTTCTCCATCTTCTTTCATTTATAAATCTTCTCATTGCCATGATTTTGAACTTGTAGAAGTGATGTAGGTACTCCATGTACTTGGATCTTGAATGTGGAGAATTGATGTAGGTACTCCATGTACTTGGATCTTGAATGTAGAGAAGTGATGAGTTGCCTCATGTAGTCAGATCCTTCAAATCGAACTTGGATTTCTAAAGGAAATTCAAGTTTATGATGGATTTCTTGGTTTGTAGACTTGATCATGATGTTGCACAACTTGTCCTTCAAAGTCCATCTTGATAGCTTGAACTTGAACTTGAACTTGGACTGAAATCTTCATTTCAGCCTTCAATCTCGAACACCATCATGCTTGTCTTCTTTGATGAGTAGCTGGCCATTTGTAGATCTTTTCTTGAAGTCTTGATCTTTTATGCTATACTTTCATGAGGTCTTGGTCTTGATCTTGCCATAACCGCCCTTTGCTTTCAAGCATCGCTTCTGATTCATCACGCCTAGCAAGACTTTAGAAGAATTGGATCAAATTCGTAAAATAGATATGAAATTCCTTACAAACTTTGCATTTTCACCTTTAAATTGTAAGATCAACAAGCTCCTATTTTTTTAGCCTCAATTTTAAACCATTTCAACATGATTGTTAGAAAACATTGCATTTGAAAGGGGGTGATTCAGTTTTAAGACTGAATTGGAACCTTATAACCTGGCGGAGATTTAATGATGTTTGGACAAGCCTGTCCAAGGCTTCTCTTCCCCATTAAAAACTCTTGTGCCTTCTTCAAAGAAAATTCCATTCTGGTTTAGCCTTTCTCATTCTTATCTTCTTGAGCTTCTCCTCAATTGAGATACGATGTCTTGATGTTGATTTCACCCTGAAAACTTAAGTGCTGATCATGAATTTTTATCTTATTAAGGCCCTTGATTTTGATATCTTCTAGGGAGAAATTGATTTTCCAACTCCTAAGGATCAGTTGTGCCAAAGTTTGGACTGCTCATATTCAAGCTGGAAGTCCTAATGAGTTTAGGGTGTGGGCGTCCAAGCCCTGGTCGGATTCCGACCAGCCCTTGGACAGGCTTGTCCAAGCCTAGGTCGGAATCTGACCTGAGGTTGGACAGCTTTAGTTCAAGTCCTCATATCATTGGATTGATTTTCTTATCACTTCAAACTTGAACTTTCCAACGCTTGCAATGGCTTTGGTGTTGATTTCATTCAGCTTTGATCATGAATCCCTCCTGATTATGGGCCTGATTTTGATGTTTCCTCATGGAGAAATAAGTTTTTGATCAACTAGAATTAGATTTCCTTGGTGGAGAGTCTCGATTGCACCCTGAAATGCTCATAATTCAATGCAAGGAGTCACATGGAGTTGAAGTTTCCTTAAGGCAATAGGGCAGAATTTTGGGCATGCTTGGACAAGGCTGTCCATGGCCAGGTCGGATTCCAACCTGGCCTTGGGAAATGCTCATAATTCAATGCAAGGAGTCACATGGTTTTGAAGTTTCCTTAAGGCAATAGGGTGGAATTTTGGGCATGCTTGGACAAGGCTATCCGTGGCCAGGTCGGAGTCTGAACTACCCTTGGACAGCCCTGGCCAAGGCTAGGTCAGAATCCGACCTATCCTTGGACACAAGTCCAAGTTGCCTTCTCTTGAATCTTGACTTCTTACCCCTCAAAATATCTTGACTTCAGTCTTCAGTCTTCATTCTCATCTCAGTTTCACTTTCAAACCTCTTCTTCTAAGGTTGCCATATGATAAGTTTGATGTTGATTTCATTTTGAGTTCAGATCTGATCTTGACTTCATCATCCAAAGTCCAGTTTTCATGTTTACCTTGAAGAGTTGACATCTCCATTTGCTCAAACAAGATCAATTTAGAAGGAGAATGACGTTTCATGCTTTAAAATACTCATATTACCATGCATGATTGCCCAAGAGATGAAAATTTCCCAAAATCAAGGGGGCGGAAATCAGGGGGTCCTTGGACCACCCTGTCCAAGGCTAGGTTGGAATCCGACCTGTCATTGGACACAAGTCCAAGTCACCTCATGTATTCATCTTCCGTTTTGTTTAGATGAATTTATCTCCCTTCTTCATGCTTTTCCCATCTCATTTCCCTTCAAAAAATCATCAAACTTCCATGTTTTCATACTCAAAGTTCATCTCGGTTGTATCTTTCAAGTTGATTTCACACTTACAACTGTCTTCATCAATTTCACCTTGGTCTCTAACTCACTAGGTGCCTCTCCCAACATACTTCTCTTGACTTGGAGACTCCGGAATTGCTACCAAGGCCATCTAAGACCACTACTCCTACTGCCAAAGCGAAAAGAGGGGGTCGCCCAATTGCAATGGGGTGTGTGTGTGTTTTACCACACAACAAATTGGAAGTATCAAATTGAAACCTAAAGACTGATTTTTATTTCAAATACCTGTTTCTAGCAAATAACAACTGCTAATATGACAAAATGGCTACATGAACATCAAATTCAGATCATAGAATGTCACGAATCTACTCATATATATCTGTACAGATGAGATTCAGGCTGCAACCCTCTAATTAAAACTAAATGCAGCTATACGACGTAGCTTAAGGATTGTACAGTGGCGGCTAGGAAGCTGTATGGTCGTAATAATTCTGAAATGAATGTTTTGGTGGCTGGAACAGTGATAAATGGTGTCTAATACCCTCCCGACTGCTGGTGCCAAACCCTAGTGACTGCAAATGCTGGTGGCTCCACAAATATTTCAAATTAGTGTTGTACAACCATCCAGAAGAGCTAGTAAAATGTTTCAGAATGCTGGTTAGTGCTCAATTGTGCCCTAACTTGTATGACTGTGCCCAAAATAAACCCTCAGTGGTACAAAATTATCTCAGCATGTAAACACTCCAAAAATAAATGATAATTCAGCAAGAATAAATGTACCAAATTTATAACAATGCATGAATCATGTTTATCATTGCTAGGAGCCTAGGATAGTGAATTGTGTCTGCAAGAGTATCAAATGACTGCCTTCAGCACTCTATCAAGTATGAAGGGGCAGTTATCTGTAGATAATAGTGAGCAAGGGTTAGAAACTTAGAACCATGTTAAAACCCTAGGACCAGTTCATTACTTTAAGGATACCTTAAGCCTTATCCACATTCTTGACACACTTCAAGGTCCTATAAGCTCAAAAAGACAGTCCTAATATGCATAAAGACATTGTGATACAGCACCAAACTAAGATAGTGTACATGGAAGCAATCATGGGAACGATGGTAAACTTTAAATGATAATGCTATCAAAAGAGAGATCGTAGTGTTCTATGAAGAGTATTCTATTTATCACAGTGTTCTATGAAGAGCCATTGATATGATAGTCATCAAGTTGTTACCTATGAAATGTGATTCATAGTGAGTCTATTGAGACTAGATTCTATAGAGCTCATAATCACAAATGATGTCAAGTAAATGCAAGTAAAAAAAAAAGTAAACCCAAGTCAAATGACCTACAGGAATACAATCATCTAATATGGATGATGATGATAATATTTTTGATGCCCCATATGATATTTGATTGATGATCGACGATTGCTGATTGTTGACACTGGACATTATTATTTTTGAACTTTAAAGTTTAATATATATCATGACTTTCGAGATTAACTAATATTTGACTATTAATATGGCAGCATATTTACTATTTTGCTATGTTATTTGACTATTAATATGGTGGTGTATTTTGGACTTAATTACTGCTGCAAATATGTAAACATTTCTGATTTTTATATGCTCTTGTATTGACAAACCCAAAACGAACCCAACCCCCAAATTGTTTTGGACCAAACCCACAAATTGAACAACCGAACCCAAATGTGAACCCAAACCCAAACTGGTTACTTAGCTCAAGTCTATCAATAGTACAACTATAACCAAGTGTGAGAATCTTTTAACAAACCTCTTGTAATGATTGCACAAACCAAAGAAGGTTCTCAATGGTGTCAATCTTACAAGGGAACCAAATTACCAATAGTGGATTGCATGTGTCTTCTTCTCATCTACTTAAAAACCCTGGACACTAATTCTATGCCCCAAATACAAGATCTTTGTCATCCCCAACTTATACTTAAATTTTAATGCCTTGCCCAAGAACCCTTGGAACCAAAGGGTAAGACATGCACTTAACAATTCCTTTTTTGAACATAACAAATATAATGTTAAGAAAATGTATCCAAGTGCATCACAAAACACAACATGAGCAATAAACCATATCTCAAAGTTAGCATCACGAACATCACAAGTTCGCACACTAGTGAAAGTCTTTAACAAGAACTTCCAAAGGTTCCCAAGCGATCTATTACAAAGGTGTGAATGGAATAGACACCCTCAAGCCATCACACGAGAGTTCAAGACATGTCCACAATCCCCATGGGTCAAGACTGGACCATCGTTAACGGTCACTCACCGAGGAGACGAACACATCCTTGTAGCCATACAATGCAATAAACTGACAACTTGCAAGGAAAGGGGAAAACCTCACCAACAAAAATGAATCCGATCTGTTTTGATTGAAATGACCTCTGCTCAATAAATGGTATCCAAAACAACTTTTACTTTTTTGATCTGACCTTGGGAAGTGCTCTTTGTTTTAAAGGCGACGCAAAAAATTGCATAGGTGACGCAAAAAATTGCATAAGTGATGCACAAAGTTTCATAGGCGATGCAAAAGTTGCATAGGTGACATTTTGCCTAATCCGGATAGAAGAACCTTCCGAAGGCCATAACTTTTGCATTTGGCGTCCGTTTGACTCCGTTCTAAATGCGTCGGAAAGCTCTTGACGAGCTCTACGATAAAAGGACCTAGAAACAACCTATGGGAACAACATTTTTGTCACCATCCATTCAAATCAAATGTGGTCCATTAACAGGTGGCCATTGTTGCCTAAAGCATGCAATGGATGGGGTTTCTTAGTCTGACAACTGGGTAGGCTTGCCGACACCAACGTATGGCATGAAATGCAGATTTGCTCCACATCGAGGAGTACCAGATACACACATATCGAGGCGTTACCCACTTGATTGTAATCATAACATAAAGCAGTAAACTACTCTAAGATCCAATAGATACATGCGCATAAAAGGATAAAGTACATATACGTCAATGAAACTACTCTAACTAAAATAACTGAAAGCATACAAATACATACAACCTAAGTCATGTGAAGCACAGTATGGAGTTCTCACTGCTCGATCACTCTGAATTTGGAGGAAGCCCACCACTTGTACACTGGTCCCAACAGTGGTATAGAAATGCAATGCCCCCTACCACGTAGAACCCTCAGGCCCACCCCACTGTGCTCCCAAAGATAGTAACCCAACCACAAAGACAATGAAACACGCAAGCAAGGAGTGACCAACACACACGACATGTAGATGCATAGTCTCATAACAGAGATACAGTAATCTAATGCAAGTACATAATACATGATATAAAGAAACATGGAGAACACTCAGCATGTAAACCAACATCCAAACTCAAACTCAAAGGTACATATCCCAACTCATCAAGGTGCTACTCAACACTATGGGACCTAGACACGAGAGTACTAACCATAGGGAGTATCCACGCCTCAGAGACCAATACAAGCGTCCGGTGCTCAAGTATCATCTACCTCTAGCACAGATCACTCATGACGTCCGAGAGATCAATGGTTTCCCCAACTCTCCACCATCTACCTCTAGCACAGATTGCTCGTGACGTCCGGGGGATCAATGTACTCTACCATCTACCTCTAGCACGGGTCACTCGTGACACCCGGGGGATCAATAGTCTCCACAACACCGACTTAATCTTATTAATGTTTAAGTCCCAATTCATTTTATTATGTTTCCACTTTTTAAGAGAGAACTCCTAAATGCCTCATTGTAGCCACTTCTAGGCCAGGGTCGGCATAAGGAGCTACTCCCTATGACTACTCCACGCATCTAGGCCAAGGCTCAACATCCCAAGACGAAGACCAACAAGCATTGTCAACTTGATCTACATGAGGACATAACAAACTCTTCGTCAACCTGGTTACCCAAGGACGGTAATAGTGACTTCGTCCACTTGTCTACATGAGGACAGTATAACCAAAGGTTGCCCGCTCGTCTACATGAGGACACACATAAAAACATCATTGCCATGGTCTACACCAATGACGAAAATCAAGAATTCATCAAGCACAAAGGAAAGGTTGGAGGTCAAATCCACTCCAAAACACTCAAGCATGCAAGTTGAGAAATCATAGCCAAAACCCCAAAAGTAATATTGCTCGATCGACCACTATGCCAAGAGCACATATTCCCATGGAATCCACCATACATCTCGTTAGAATACGAGGAAACCGTCAAAAGTCAAAATAACCCAAAACCCCAATTTCTGACAATTTTCGGCAAGAAGTGAAAATCAGCAAAATAAATTCAAGGTATATTCCAATTGCAGTAAAAGATAACCGGAATGTCCTATATCCATTCCGTCTTTGCAATCATTGAATAGACATGGAGGACTACTAAGATCAGTCACTTGTTCGTGCCCAACAAGGTTTTAGATCCAATCCGAGTGGCACACAAAACAAGGAAAATGCAAAAACACTCAAATTTCAACCATCTCGGAAATCAATGAATTAAAACCCATTTCCCATTTGCACCCAACTTTCCAAAAATACAATAAAATTCCAAGTCCGGGTACATATGCAAAATCCGACAACATAACTAGGCGAAAACTTCAAAACCCAAATGGGAAAACACATATATGCTCACACCCGTCCAATTGGGTGGTGGAATCCAACAAAAATGTGGGGGAATACTAATTCTCAACCCATCAATCTAATGCAAGCAAATTCGTGCAATAAAATTAAGTAGATTTAAAAGGGTAGGAAGCCCCACCTCACTCCAAGCGGTAAAAACCCAAGAAGAGGAGAAATAAATGGATAATGTACCGAATCGGATGAGACCTTCCGTAAAGCGGAGCAATTCCGGCCCGATTCCAATGAGCCACTCCACGCGAGAATCCGACAACACAATCACAGGCAACAAGCAAAAGAGTGAATTTCTCCAAAGCAATTTGGAGCAAATTCACAAATCTCATAAACTCACTAGTGAAAAGTGTCTTCCAAAAACTCTAATTTCACACTATAAGGCACTTTTTGCCTAAAACCCCCAAAAGAAAATAAATTAGATCACTTAAATAAATTAAGCTGACTATAGACTTTTCCCAAGTCACCCCAAATTAATTCCAATTAAATGGAATTCAACTGCGGCAAATTATCCGACAACAAAATTTAAATTAAATAAATTAAATCCCCAATTATATAAAATCAGCTTTTTAAATTAAATCCCTCTGCGACAATTGTGGGATCTCTAATGCACAGACAATCATTGGTCTCAACACAAATGTAGTATGAATCCGGTTTTGCCAACACGTACCGGAGGGTATAAACATAATATAACCAGATACGTTGTCCATACAGGGACGACATTGGCTCAGTATGAAAGGCCAAAGCTACTATCTCTTGGTGCCACTGTTGGGGATATAGACACACTCAAATCTTGCAAATGCGATAGAATGTGTCTGGTACCTGTTCACTGAAACAAGCAAACATCAAGAGTAGATTGTCATGATATAATAGCCGAAGCACATAAAATCTATGATAACAACAGTGAAGGAGAGCGGTGCATCGTGTAGTCTCACGAATGAGTGACTATGGCTCTGTCTCACTTCATACTGTTAAAGTATGATAGCTACAGGAGATATTTGCTTACCTGCGACGGTTGTATCATTATAAAGATTGTAATCTTTTCTATGTATATGCAATACATTTATCTCTTCTGTTGTCTACTTTAATCTTTTATTATGAGTAGACAACTTAAGGCTGCAAAGAGTTTCCTTATTGACCGGTTCATATATATAAGGAGTATTCAGTATCTGCCTACAAAATGTCATGTGTATGTGCCAGATGATATCGAAGAGTTAATTCCTGCGTTTGGTAATCAAAGAGTCTCACCATTACGTGACTATTGGTCATCTAAGAGTCACCGAGTTGCATTGTCGTGGCTGTTGAAAACTATGAAGCATCACTGTCTTGTATTGAGTGTAACTTCCTGTAGGATCAAGCCTTTTGGTTCTCATCGGCTTGTGATCTTGGAGTTATGTTTTCTCTTGGTAGTGCAGTTTGTATTGTCGATGCTGTTGCAGAGTTTCAGGATTGAAGATTGCATTCATTCTTTTGTAGTTAGTTATTTCGGCTTAGCATCTATAGGGTGTCAAGTATTAAGAGGGCAATGAAGAGTCCATAATATGGAACAACTCCTTTATGGTAACTGCATGTCATTTTTGTGTCACGAGAATGAGAAGATGGAATAGTTTGCTTCATTTCTGCTGTCGATTCATGCCTTTCGGCAGTTTTCTTTCATACTTCTTCCTTTATTCATTTTGTAGCTCCCGTCTTTTGGTTTTGAGCATTGAAGACATGGCATATTGTATTGAATGGTTCTCATATCGTGGCTTCCGTCCTTGATGTCGGTGACTAAAGACTCGAGTATATGTAACAGCTCTTAGTGACACCTGTCGTCTTCTTTTATGCATTCGGGAGTTAGTGATCGGTGGTCGATCATTCTTGTTCCTCTGTTTTCCAGTGATTGGTTGTGATTTTCGAACTTTATAGTATTTACTTTAACTTATTTTATTCTCTTATAATTTCTCATCATAGCCCATGGGAATAAAAATATGCCAGATGTCCCTGTTGGGTGATCACTCGGAAAATGGGGACATTACAGACAAGATGGTCGTCCAATGAATGTCAAGACTTGAAATAAAATTTATTAATGTCAGAAGAGGTGATTTGGGCAAAGGCGTAGATTTTGATGGAGAACAGTGATTCCCGAGTCATGCCAATGATTGTATTAGTACCAAACACCAGAAATGCAACCATCATGGTAAAATTGTTTGGCACTTTGCAGATTGGCAACTAGGTGACTTTTCAAGATTCTTTTTAATTAATCCTCAGGGAGTTGCATACCATCATCTTTCACAAGAATTTGTATTTGCACTGTATCATTTTTATGCCATGTGTTTTGGTTAGCTATTTGAACCATTCTGGAAACCAGACTCCCAATGAGTTGGGTAATTGTAATATGCTGCCCTGTTTCCTTCGTTTTTTTTTTTGTTTTGAATGTGTTTTGCAATGATTTTGAGATGACAAATAAAGTGCAGATAATAAAGCAACTTGCAGCAAAAAAATGACTCAGAAATATGACAATATTCAGAAATACATGTAGCTTAAACTTCCAGATTTTACTTCTGATCTGAAAGGACAAATTTCCTCAAATGAGCAACCCAGATCATCAAATAGCTTTACATATCTATTCCAAACATACTCAAAAAATGCAACATTGAAATAACTTAAGTTGTTTTAAAATTTGCACTATGGCACTCCCAAACTAGACTCCACAGTTCAAAGACTTATCTAAAATCCGTGCAGTTGACAAAGCAGGTTATTGCAGATCCAAACTCCTCAAAAACGGTAACTTAGAACCTCAAAACCCTATCCGCTCAACAAGCAAGGTGTACAGCCATCCCCAGATAAGTACAAGCAGCAAGTAGAAGAGTACAACCAGCAAAAAGAGACCAATAAGCACACAATAACCTTTGCAAATCTCCTTAATCAGCCACAACGAATATTATCCAACACTCTGAAGCTCTGAGAGCTGAAGAAGAAGAAGAAGATATCAAACTCCAATAATGCCCAATTGTGATCTCTATGTGAAATCACCAAGGTGTTTCATCCTCACAAACCTGAGAAGGGCAATCTCTTTCAAAAGTAAGAAACAAAATCTAAATATCAAACTCAGCATAAGAGAAATGAGTTCCAATTTTCTCTTTTATATATTCTCAGAAGGGGGTCAACTTCTCTCAATTAGCCTTTTTAAACTATTAAAATAAAATCAAAGACTTAATAAAGTGTTTTAAGTCTCCCAAAGGCCCTCTTTATTAAATATTTGCATTTTACTTTAATCTTGGTGCCCAAATATTCTTTATTTTAATATATACTAAATAACAATAAAGTTAAATATTTAATTTAACCTAATTAAACTAGGAAGTCTGGTTCGCTTGCCTAGGACCCTAGTACCGCTCCGGTTTGAACTAGATCCACATCCGGTTCGCCTATGGGTTCGGACAAGGTTCGTTCCTAGGCAGGCTGGTTCGTCCATGTTAAGTTTTAGGATAGCTGCAAATGTAATAGCACTATATTTTGTATGTGTTTTCCAAATGCAACAATCTCTCTTTCATTTATATTAGGAATGAGGCTAGGAGAGACATGTCCCTTCATGGGACAT